>CM061133.1:252046067-252182780 GCA_030789695.1 Scilla litardierei
TCTTACAAAAGGGTTATTTATTCTTTTATACAAAATACTTCAGATATGGGGTAAGTATGGTAGGCCACTTCCAAAGCAAAAAAATGTTTGAAAAACTTTAAAGAAATGTACATATGGGAAAATGAGTTTAGATCAGTAATGAACCAATGTATTTGTGCTTCCACCTACCTTGCAGTGCCATGTGCTTCCACCTAACTTGATTCCTTATAGATTTAATTATATATCATACGAACCTTCGAACTAAGCCCACCATTAGCATGCATTCTCCACTTCTTGTTGCTCCATTCTGGGATATATAATAGTTCTTACATCACTACTCTCTGTCAATTTTCTCCTTTTTAAGTAAACCAATTGGTAAGAAGACAACTTATGCAAGAAGAGAATTAATGAGGTCAAAAGAACTGAAGCGAATAAAGATAGGATTTGATTGTTAACACCTAGTCTACGGTTGCAAAACTTGAGCATATGATGTTTCCTTGGTCCATGCTAAGAAGCAGGAAAAAGCATGGTTGATGACTTCAGGCAGCACTCCATCCTGTGACAATAAACAAATGATTTGGCCAAGGACAACCAATCTTTTACAGGATTTGGCACTTGTATCAAATCCAGATTACTGATACTCAATCAGAAAACTGGGTGGCCATACACCACCTGTAAGTACAGAGAGAAAGGGAACTAAGCCTAACATTTGATGGTCAAGCAACAATGTCCAAGTAATAATGTCCAATTGATATGGTCATTAGAATTCCATTAATAAATTTCCAAACTGAGCATGCATTCATCCTGCAGGCAAAAAGAAAGAAGAAAGTCCACACAAACTGAAATAATATTGCAACATAAGCACAATTATAGGTAGCTAGTAAAATAATATTTGTAGACTTTAAAGTCAATTTAATCCAAATAATACAACCCATTACAAATTATTTAAAAACACACACCAAAACCATATCATCAATAGAGCAGGTGGGAGATCTAACAACCCCATTAGCTGGAGTCAAAAAGCAAGATCTCTACCCCAAATGCAGATATGTTATGTAATAAAATTCACAAAGTTGTTGGGACCTCGCATGTGAAAACCCAACAACTGAAATAAAATTCACAAAGTCTCCTTGTGAACCTGCAAATGAAGCAACATAACCAAAAAAAATACGGATACTAAAATCCACAAAAATTAGATCGACATCACTTCCCAAATAACACAAAGAAGGAAATAAAAATCCAAAAGACCACACAAACTTTTTGCATGGATATTAATAAAAATTTTCCTTCTTCTACAAAGGATATAGTCGTACTCAGTGATTTTTTGAAGGGAGTTTTCCCCAAATCATAGTTTCAACCAAAATAGTACTTAAGGCAACATATTTTTACATCGACTTATAATAATATCACACAACCTAAACTATATGCCAAAAGAAAACACCCTTAACTATGAACAAATATACACAAAAATACATTTTGGATTGAACAACCATGCAGTCCAATTTCAAAAACACCATCTCTCACACCGGCATTTAAAACCAACAAAATTTACATCTGAAGCTAGGGTCGTGTGTCCTGAAAATTAAAAATAAAATCATAGCTTAGAATAGAAAAATTAGAAACGAAGAAATATCTAATTACTTTGTACAACTCACTTTTATTACCTTCATCGTGTTTAAGCAGAAAACCTTTTCATCATCACATTATAAAAAGATGATGTGTCAAGCTCAATCCAAAGTGGAGAGTTAATGGGATGAGCAATAACCTAGATAAATTAAGAACATAAAATTCCTAGAAAAATTAATATATATTTGAAAATATGGAAAATTTTAAATTTATACATTTATTTACCTTTTTTCGTTGGAGTGGTGGCTGTCGTGCTTTCTGGAACCAAGCAAGCTCGGCAAGAACCATCTTCCACTTCTATAACAAAAAAGGTCTTTGGATGGTCAATGAAGAGGATATTTTGAAAAAAAAATCTAAGATTTTTATATTACCTCGGAAAAGAAGATTGCTTTGTCTTCAATGTGACTCGTCGCCGTTGCTTGTAAAGTTCTTTTAGCAATTTGCTGGAAATAATAATAATAATAAACAGTCACTAATTTTTAAGTTCAAAATGGGAATGTTTGTAATGGTATGCATACCTTATCAAAACAAAATCCGATATAACCCCGTAGCCTGACATTTATGTGATTATTTTGAAGTAACAGAACCTGTGAGAAGAAAAATGTTAATGCAAACATAGTATATTAAAAATATAATGTAGAATTATGATAAGAAACTTACAGTTTTTGCCAAATCTGCATCATCATCTATCTATATAAAAATACAAACCATATTTTATCAAACAATGCATACCGAAAACAATTAAGTCATGCAATGAAATGTAGTAAAGGAAAAAATTTCTTACCCTGCCATATATGGTAATGTGGGTCCACATTTTAAAGCTTGGTAACGTATGATAATGCTATACCTGCATGTTAGACAACAATCGATAATAATTTTTTAAAAGATCATTTAAACAAATAATATAAATAAAACAATGTAAAGAAAGAGAGTTAAAAAACTTACATACAATTTTTATCATACATTGGAAATCATATCAGAACTTCTGGGTAAACGATGTTTATTGTGTTATTTATGTTGGGCTGAAGAAGGACACATACACGATCAAAAGATGTGCACCTTGAAAGTGCAACATAAAGATGTCCATGACTGAAAACTGGGGTCCGCAAATCAACTCCAACGAATTTTACAGATTGTCCTTGGGCTTTATTAATCGTCATAGCATATGTCACACGGACAGGAAACTGCCTTCTTGTCATATGAAAAGGTAATTCTGTAGCCGATGGTGACAAAGATATTCTTGGAATAAACACAAAACAACCGGCTTTATCCCCATTTAAAATTTGAGCTTCAATGACACGTGATGCACATCTGACAACCATCAATCGAGTGCCATTGCAGAGCCCGTCTTTTGGTGCAATATTTCGTAATAAAATAATAGGACAACCAACCTTAAGCTCAAGTGTAAATTGTGGCAACCCAGGAGGATCCAAAGAGTTTATGTACTCAGTTGGATATCTATTCATAATGGTTGGATCGGTTTCATCATTTTCAGAAAAACTGTCTGCAGCTTGATACGTAATCTTCTGTCCCGGAAAAATGTTTAATGCAGCAGCATTTATAAAAGTAACATCATCATTCCGTGCAGAACGAATTATTCGTTCAGTAAGGTATGCCGAAGTCACGGCACCCTCAATATCAAGCTGCGGATAAATTCGAAGTATTAACTCGTTTAAATCCTTGCACCTGAATATGTTAGAAGGAAGTTCTACCACTTCTGTAGGATTTGTCCCAACCTAATACATATAGATATAATTTTAGTGAAGGAATGGCTAAGATAAAAATAGTAAGTAAAATTAAATTAGGCATGAAATAAAATACCTCCAAAATAAATTTTGCAAAATTTGCATTCTCAACCGATGAGTTATTTAACCGCATATTTTGATCCAAGATCAAAACTTGTACAGAGCACCATAATAAAGATCGTCTCAATGAGGCACCAACAATTTCTTCTCGAACCCCCTTTGGTATGATGGGCAAGATTTGTCGGAAATCCCCACCAAGAACAACAGTAATACCACCAAATGCTCTGGGGTTATCACACATATCTTGTAACGATCGATCCACTGCCTCAACACAGTGCCGATGTTGCATAGGTACTTCATCCCATATTATAAGTTTTGCTTTTCTGAATAATTGAGCTTGCATGGATTGCTTGCTAAAATTACAAATTGAAGTATCATGCACATCTAACGGGATACGAAATGTGGAATGTGCAGTCCGACCTCCGCTAAGTAGCAATGATGCAATACCAGAAGACGCGACGGTGATAACTATATTTCCAAGACTACGCAACATTGTTGCTATTGCATTGTACAAAAAAGTCTTTCCAGTTCCAGCACCACCGCTCAAGAAGAATGTAGTACCTTTATTTTCAAATAATGATGAAGTAATTGCTGAATAAGCATTGCGTTGTGCATCATTGAGGCAATCAATGTCTTTTTGTGCATCCAATTGTTTCGCTTTATTTATAAGTTCCTGATGTTCATGCAACAATCTATTGCCAACAATTTCATTCCAATCTCCAGCAGAAAGTGGCATTGGTGGAAAGTCGGATAGACACTTACCGTACTCCTCAAGCAATTCATTGATAAGGAATAATCCATAATCTTCAAGTTGGCCTTGAGTTGGGGTAGAAATTGCAAATAAAGTTTGCAATTTATGTGGAAGATCATCGCAAATGTGCATTGAAAATTCATTCCATAATGCAAGGGGGTCGATCGGCACACATTCGATAAGAATAATACAAAACAGTCTTCGTAATTGATATCATGTTTTCATAATTGAAGCCTCGGCAAGACATTGTCTCCACTCGGAATCATCTTCAAGAAGACCTCTTGCAATACATGTTGCTTTGAATGTAGGGTACTCGATCGAATTGAATGTGCGTAAATTTTCCCACGATGTTGGCCCTTTAACAACTGTTAGTAGCAACCGTAGATAAAATCTCTCACCAGAATTAGGGGAGGCAAAATACATTCTACCAATGGCATATCCAGATTGTCTTGGAGTCCAGACCTTTGTTGACGAATGCCACACAAACTTTTGGGGAAATTCTTGATATGTGAGATCATGCGCAGACTCATGTAAAGCACAACATGTAAAAAATTCAGTCAAAGTTGTCTTATCATTTTCAGCCCTAGACCTTATTGCATCTACATCTTCATCTGGATCAAAAATAACACGGTGTTGCCCTGGTAAATGAAGTATCAATCTTTGAACTGACGGAAACTCTTGATGCAAAGGATGCTCGAATATTCGCCAGGCAGCCTCAGGTGGTCCAATATATCTTGCATCAAGGTATTGTTGGATCTCATTTACTGCGCCCAATACCATTGTGGTCCGATCATGACCTTTATAAATATACTTATGAATGTACTTCACACATCTTACCCCGGCACAAACTTCGACATTAATGTGGCAGTTAAAGCGCCTTGAGAGATACCTGTTGTGCGGCACAACATCTCGGTTATCAACCTGATGCCCCCTTACAGTATATAGATGCCCATTACTACGACGACGGTAAATAGGATATCCATCACGATCCAAGGTTGTTGCTTCTGCATAATTTCGAGGGTATTTCTTAGTACACTTACCATTTTCCATGCATGAGGCATTTGGATTCCGAGCACCACATGGTCCATGTACCATACATTTTGACACAGTATCGAATAATGCAGGATCTTGAGCAGGATCAGGAAATTCAGCACATACAATTCTATCCACTTGATCACATGTATGAATCTTATCGGGTCCACGAAGAAAGAAAAGAGCATGCATATGTGGAAGACCCCGTTTCTGAAATTCAATTGTAAATACATGTGCTACTTTCTTTCCAAATACATTATTGCCATCAATCTCCTTCATCAAAGCCTTTCTTTTTAACTCAAATACACGTGCGACTAAATCTGGACGGTCGGTAGCCTTTTGATTGGGCAGTAGAGCCGAAGTAATTTCAGGCCACTTTGGATTTGCGGTCATGGTAAGAAAAATATCTGGGTGCTGGTTATAACGTGTGATAGCCATCGAGTCTTGAAATATTTCAAACATGTGACGTGCACTGCCAGTGAAAGAGGAAGGAAGTATCATGCGCTGTCCAATTTGGTCGCATCTGGCATATGCATCGATATCTGCAAGACCCTGATAGAGCTCTGAGCGGAGTTTTCGTTGATTAAGTTTGATGAATGTCAAACGATGTTGCTCAATTGCTGCCCAAGCATCAACTATGAACTCCTGGAATAACTTTCCCGCTCTCAAAATTGAAGAATACTCGTTCTGTCTTTCAAACAGACGGTAGCTATAAAACTCACACATAGTCAGGCGTCTACTTGATGCTATGTTTTGAACTGGATCCCACTGCTTCAACTCAGGTTCCCATCCAAGCTGACCATCAGGAAATAATAAGACGTAGTGTAATGGTAAGTATGCAGGATGAGTCTCATTGATTTGCATTAATTGATGATTTCCTCGAAGATGTAAAACTATATCTCGCATCCCGGAAGGTCGATAGCCATCGCCAGGTAAAATAACCGCAATCTCATCTACGGTTGGGAGGTTATAACGGCGACGATCCTTGTTTGAATTGTAATGCAGATATACAGGAAGATCATGACCACATGAATCTGCTTGAGATAAAACAGAATATGCCTGACAATATAGTTTGATGAATGGATTTATGCCCGATAAACAATTTTGAATAATTTGTAAAACATCCTTGCTCAAATGTGGATTTCTATTACTTCGGAACTCCATAGCAGAATCCGGATCATATATGTAAAGTTGACAATAACTTGCTGTTTGATCCGGTTGGGGCAGAAGTGATCCTGTTCGATGGCGTAATTCCCCATGAATAGTAAATATGTTCGGGCCTCTGCCAGCAATCAATCTTTGATCCATTGTCACACCAAGGCTGGTAAATGCATTAGCTGCATTATACTCCTGAGTATACATTCGAAATGATTTTGATGCCTCACTGTCACCATCATATAATTCTCTAAGTGCTGGAGGGGGTTCATTAAGTTTCGGCAATTTTACTTTTCCTTGCAAACAACATGTTCCAAAAAGATGTGTTCTCAAAGTTGACTTCGACAACTGTTCATCCAACCAGTGTAAGGCTGAACAATGAGGGCATGGAATGTTCATTAATCCAAGATGGTGCCGACCAAAATCAACCTGAGTTGGTGGACCAGAGCCATGCTGAGTTGACCGACATCGGAAGATCGAGGATGAGCCAGCGTCTTCTTGTTCAACTGGAGAAGTTGTTAATCCAGGTGTTATTTGAGGTATACATATAGGAGTCATATATCGAGATATGTTTCGTTGAGCTTTTTCTCGTTCTCTCCTGTGACATTGAGCTAAACACCTAGCCAAAATAAAACCATAATAATTAAATAAAATTAATTTACATTAAAGAAGAGGAGCTCTTATGAATAATAACCTGGCAGATGGTTCATCATCTTCAGCACATATCGTAGCGTTGTGCGAGGCTGAGACCTCATCTACATGTTCAACGGGAGAAGTTGGTACTGCATATGTGCTTTGAGGCATGTCGAGTACACTGGTAGGAGTCATATATCGAGATGTGTTTGCTTGTATTTGTTCTCGTTCTCTCCTTTTGCGTTGAGCTAAAGCCCTATACAAATTTAAATAGAAAAATAAACACAACTAAAATACATGGCATGGTGAAAAGGTTTTATGTACAGTCGGGTTGATAATGACCTGACAGATGGTCCAGGAACTTGACCGGAGATCATAGCGTTACGCGAGGCCGAGACAGCATCTTCTTGTTCAACCGGAGAAGTTGTCACGGCTGGTGTTATGTGAGGTATATCAAGGACACCGTCAGAAGGCAGAGCATGAGATATGTTTCGTTGTTCATGTTCTCGTTCTCTCCTTTTGCGTTGAGCTAAAGCCCTATACAAATTTAAACAGAAAAATAAACACAACTATAGTACATGGCTTGGTGAAAAGGTTTTATGTACAGTCGGGTTGATAATGACCTGACAGATGGTCCAGGAACTTGTCCAGAAATCATAACGTTACGCGAGGCCGAGACAGCATCTTCTTGTTCAACTGGAGAAGTTGTCACGGCTGGTGTTATGTGAGGTATATCAAGGACACCGTCAGAAGGCAGAGCGTGAGATATGTTTCGTTGTTCCTATTCTCGTTCTCTCCTTTTTCGTTGAGCTAAAGCCCTATACAAATTTAAACAGAAAAATAAACACAACTACAATACATGGCTTGGTGAAAAGGTTTTATGTACAATCGGGTTGATAATGACCTGACAGATGGTCCAGGAACTTGTCCAGAAATCATAACGTTACACGAGGCCGAGACAGCATGTTCTTGTTCAACCGGAGAAGTTGTCACGGCTGGTGTTATGTGAGGTATATCAAGGACACCGTCAGAAGGCAGAGCGTAAGATATGTTTCGTTCTTCCTGTTCTCGTTCTCTCCTTTTTCGTTGAGCTAAAGCCCTATACAAATTTAAACAGAAAAATAAACACAACTACAATACATGGCTTGGTGAAAAGGTTTTATGTACAGTCGGGTTGATAATGACCTGACAGATGGTCCAGGAACTTGTTCAGAAATCATATCGTTACGCGAGGCCGAGACAGCATCTTCTTGTTCAACCGGAGAAATTGTCACGGCTGGTGTTATGTGAGGTATATCAAGGACACCGTCAAAAGGCAGAGCGTGAGATATGTTTCGTTGTTCATGTTCTCGTGCTCTCCTTTTGCGTTGAGCTAAAGCCCTATCCAAATTTAAACACAAAAATAAACACTACTAAAATACATGGCTTGGTGAAAAGGTTTTATGTACAGTCGGGTTGATAATGACCTGACAGATGGTCCAGGAACTTGTCCGGAAATCATATCGTTACGCGAGGATGAGACAGCATGTTCTTGTTCAACCGGAGAAGTTGTCATGGCTGGTGTTATGTGAGGTATATCAAGTACACCGTCAGAAGGCAGAGCGTGAGACATGTTACGTTGTTCTTGTTCTCGTTCTCGTTCTATCCTACTGCGTCGATCTAAAGCCCTATCCAAATTAAGCCCAAACTAATTACAATTAAAATACATTATTAGCGTATATTAGATGTTCATTTTGAGAATATGGTAGATGTTCAATTAAAATACTCCCATTTACATAATCAAGCTCTTCATTTTTGAAATTAACATTTTGAAATTCAATTGGGTACATGATAATACACAATTAACATGATATCAAGTTTAGCATTAAAAAATTACACATTCATTAGAATCTTTGAATTTTTGCTACTTCTATGTGTCCTGAGAATTTTTGAATATATCTGAATTATCTCAATCCTCAGGACACATATATCTGAATATTTGATTAGGATCACTTGAGAATTTTTGCATTCTAGCATTGCTTCTATGATCCTCAGGACACTTTGAATGGTATCAAAATATCAAACTCACAACATAATTAACAGGATATCAAGTTTAGCATTGCATATATATGAGATTTGTGTATAATGCCAATACCCACAACATAAATCTGATTTGTGCATGAGATTTGTGTATATTGGCATTATACACAACATAAATCTGCCAATATTCATCAAAATCATTTTTGAATCCTGGACTATGCCAATATTTATGTGATATAGCTAACTTAAGAAAAATCACAAAAATCTAGAATATGCCAATATTAATCCTAGACTATGCCAATATAAATCACAGAAATCTCATACACAATCTGAGAATATAAACTGGACTAACCCCAAATAATGCCAATATTCATTAACTGAGAATAATGAATAAACTGATATTAATGCCAATATCCATTTTTGAATCCTGGACAATGCCAATATAAACTGAGAAAAACAATGCCAATAGTCAAGTTTTTGATATGGTTTATAGCAGTTGCACTTTCAGTCAAGTTTCATTCTAATGCAACTGCCATGAATTGGTTTATCTTAAAACTTTCAGTGTATTTTTTTATTGACATATCAAATACATATCCTGATGTATTTTGATATTTTGATACATCATGACTTCAATTCCTATATAATGTAAATAGAAAACAGAATATTCACTTGGTAATGTGAACAACTCACTTGGTGAACATACTTGATTCCTATTTACATGATATTCCTATATAATATGAACATACTCAATTCCTATTTACAGGATATTCCTATTTACTTCACCAATTTTCAATCTTCACCAAGTGAACATACTCAATTCCTATTTACAGGATATTCCTATATAATGTGAAATGTTCCTGTATAATGTGAACATACTCAAGCTTCACCAAGTATAAAAACAATTTTCAATCTTCATACATCATAAAAAACAATTTTCAATCTTCAATCACTCAGTTATCACATATGCTACTGATAATAAAAAATATCAGTAATTATCAAGATTCAATCTTCATACATCATAAAAAATATCTCCAAAAAAATTGAGTATTGTCCTGCAAAAATGAAATTGAGTATGTTTGAGAATTAACTCATAGGAATTGAATGACTAAGGATAATATCTCAAAAATGTGATAAATTTTTGAAAATGAAAAAAACAATACTCAAGCTTTCATTTGCAAACTCATTTCTTAAAATATTCTTTCAATTGCAGTTGCAAACTAATTTTGAATATAAAATTCAGTTTATATTGGGTGTATTGACTGAAATATTCTGTCAATTGCAAACTTAATTTCAAACTCAAATTCAAACTCAAGCTTTCCTAAATTTCAAACTCAAGCTTTGTCCTGTCACTCAAACCCAACATTCAAAATTTAATATATGTCATGTCTTTCAAATTGGATAGAGCTTCATCACCATAGCAAAAATTTGTTTATAGCAATGAAAAAAGGCAAAGTTCACAAAGCTCACCAATTCACAAAGGATGTGATGAAGCCCTCAAACCCACAAAGCTCACCAAGAGCTTATCAAAATGAAAAATCTTATCAGCTAGCTCCCATCCAATTTCATTTCAAGTATAATCAACAGAATACATAATGCTGGAATTTGAAATCTGCAAAGGACAAAATTCAATAAGCTTATGAAATCAAGTATGTCAAGCATACAATTCATAATTCACATGACACTTGCTCATTTGAATATTAACAGGACAAAATTCAGAGGACAACATTCAAAATCCACAATTCAATAAGCATACAAATCATAATCTTCACAGGACACTTGCTCATTTGAAATCTTCATGTATAAGCTTATGAAATCAAGTATGTCAAGCATATTCAAAATTTGACCTTGCTCATTTGAAATCAAGTATATATTCAAAATTAAATATATTCAATAAGCAAGTATTCAAAATTTCAGTATATGCAATATTTATATGGTTTATGGCACAATTAATGAGCAAGTAGTCAAAACTGAAATGATTTAATAAGCAAGTATGTAAAATGAGCAAGTATTCAAAATTTTCTCATGGATAACATGACTATCTCTCAACTCATGTTCAATGAGAATGAACAGGTTGTAGCATTTTCAAACTGGAATATATTTTCAATTTTAGTATCTTCAATTTATTCACCCAGTATATTCAATTTCAGTATATGAAAAAAACATAGAGAATTGGTAATATTGAGAAAGTATGGAATTTTGCATATGAAAAAAACAATTTTTTCAAACTCATTTCTTAAAATATTCTTTCAATTGCAATTGCACACTCATTTTGAATATAAAATTCAGTTTATAATCTTCCCACACAAATTTCCCACACAAAGTTCATATAACTCATTCTTGATTGTGTCTTGGTTGAGTCTGAGTAACCAAGACTTGATTGAGTCTGAGTAACCAAGTCTTGGTTACACAATCTTCATATAACACAATCATGACTTGATATGGAAAACATATTATGAAGATTATTTCAACAATCAAGTCCAGGTTATATGAAAATTATGGGTCTTTGGTTACTCAATCAAGTCCAGGTTATATGAGGATTGAGGTTATATATGAAGATTGAAAACATATCCTGAGTTATATGATTATGTCAACACTCCAAGACTTGGTTACTCAGAATATTGGTTACTCAAAAAATTATGAAGAGTAAAAAATTTTGTAAAACATCACTGTTGAAATTTTGTAAAACATCACAATGAAATCCTGTCCCAAACTTAATTTCATTCAAATATCTCAATGAAATTTTGTAAACATCAAGATGATATATTCTCATTGAGTAGATAAATAAAAAATTCAATGTAAGAGGATATGCTAATATTATAGGATATGCTAATATTTAGTCCTATACTTTGTGGGTTTCTCAGCATATCCTTTGTGGGTTTCACAGTATATATGATGTTCAAAAATAGATCCTGTCCCAAACTCAGCTCATCATTCAAAAATTTGTTCACTCAATGGAATAACAAAATTCAGGATAAACTGTTTACAAATACAGGATTCTCTATTGTGATAATCTATCTACTCAAAATGATAAAAAAGTTTAGCATGGACAAAAAACATTTCATTCATGCTCATTGCTCAAGCTCAGTTCCCAGTTCATGAAACCTCAATATTCATATCCCAGTTTCTGGATTCATAGGTTGGTTTAAGTATCAAATAAAATTGCAATTCATCAAGCTCATTTTTCAGCAAGCATTTCAGCAATATCTGGGATTGCCCATGCCTGAAAGACTGAAAGCCTATCCATTTTGAAACTATAGGACTAATATTAGCATTTTAGCTTGATGGGTTTAAAACTTTAAGGTAAATCAAAAGAGCTTGATCAATTCATGACTGAAAGCCTATCCATTTTGAAACTATAGGACTAATATTAGCATGGAGCTATTTTCAAAATGGGTTTAAAACTGTAAGAATCAATGTATACCAACTCTTGACTGAAAGATAAAGTTTTAAACCCAACTCTTGACTGAAAGATAAAAATTGACTTAAAGTGCAACTGCCATAACTATAAAGAGAAGAGGAAGTAACTCTCACAAATCAGGTTATTCAACAGGTTATTCATCAAATCACCCTCCCTCAACGAAGAGCATTCATTCTCAACATTTTCTGAGAATGCATATCCTAATTCATTATCTAATAAACCAATTCATTAGTTTATGCATGAATGGATAAATTGGTTTATCCAATTCATGTTGAGAATGTAAATTGGTTTATGAATAAACCAAATTTTCTCAAATTTTCAGTATTTTGCAAGTTGAGAATGTTGACATGGATATATTTAATTTGTCATATTTAATTATATTTAATTTGGCATATTATAGTGGTTATGGCATATTCAGTTTTAATTAGCAAAATTCATAATTTATGAGGTGAGCTAAAGACATTTAAATACCCAAATTTAATTAGCAAGTATTCAAAATTTTGAAAATGGACTGAAAATTATATAAGGTGAGCTTGTCATGGTATGCATATCAATTCAAATTCAAATGCATGGTTTAAGTTCAAACTGAAAATTTGAATACTTCAGTTCTGAAATATGCAAGTATTCAAAATTTGAGAATGAATGCATATCAATTCAACTATATGAGGTGAGCTTATCATGGTTTAAGTTAAGTCCTCCCAGTTAAATGAATAATGTAAGTCTTTAATTGACAGGATATCCAAGCCTATCCAAGCCTATCCATTGACAGGATATGCATTCATTGACAGTTAGATTTACAAATGAGATTTACATCAAAGTTTCCCTCTAATGTGATATCCAACATATGTAAATTTATAAATGAGATCCAACATGTTGTGATGTAAATGATCAAAGTTGAAATATAAACCAAATTTTCTCAAATTTTCAGTATTTTGCAAGTTGAGAATGTTGACATGGATATATTTAATTTGTCATATTTAATTATATTTAATTTGGCATATTATAGTGGTTATGGCATATTCAGTTTTAATTAGCAAAATTCATAGTTTATGAGGTGAGCTAAAGACATTTGAATACCCAAATTTAATTAGCAAGTATTCAAAATTTTGAAAATGGACTGAAAATTATATGAGGTGAGCTTGCCATGGTATGCATATCAATTCAAATTCAAATGCATGGTTTAAGTTCAAACTGAAAAATTGGTTATTGATAAGAGGTTATCAGGAATGAAGCTTATCAGGAATTGGATAGTCAATTGGTTATTGGTTATCCTGAAATTCACATTAACATCAAGCATATTGACAGGATATCTCATATGTCAATTTTGCAAGACATAGAATGATAAACCAATTTTTGATAAACCAGGTTATCCTGTCAAAAATTTTTGCAAAATGCACCAACTTTTGTAATGTTATCCAAATGAATTGATAAACCAATTGATAAACCAATTGATATATGCAATATGTTTACCTGTCAATTGTTTACCAAAATTTTTGGTGCAATTGATATATGCAATTTTTGGTACGAAAATTTTATTGCATATGTCAAACATATGTCAAAAATGCACCAATTGATAAACCAATTTTATTGCATATGTCAAACCAATTGACCAATTTTTGCACCAATTTTGCAAGACATTTCAGGATAACCAATGTTTGAATTGACAAGATAACCAATTTTTTTGACATTCACTCTAATATGCTACTTGACATTATCACATATGCTATCACATTCACTCTAATTCACATATGATATATGCTATCACATATCACACATTGACATTATCACATTCACTCAGATTTACATATTATCAACATTCACTCTAATTCACAGGACATTATTCACAGGACATTTTCAGCATATGTGATAACTCAGATTTACATATGAGTTGAAATTAACAGGATATCAACATTTTTGAAGGAAATCTGAGCTGTGATGTTGATCTAACTCTGAGTTGATCATTTATAAATTTATCCAACATCTAACTCTATGTAAATCACAACATCCTTCAACATCACAACTCACAGGACAATCTAAATTAACAGGATATCAACATCACTTCTATGTAAATTTGGCCATATCACAGCATATGTAAATCTGACAATAAAAAATCAGGACAATAAAAAATCACATATGTAAATCTGAGTTTGGAATAGTTTTTGATGTTTGGATGTTTGCATTGATCTATTCTAATAGTTTTTGGATGTTTGTATAGTTCTTCATGTTTGGATGTTTGGAGTTTGGAATAATTATTGGTGAAGATCTATTCTAAACATGTTTCCAAACTCCAAACATGAAGATCTATTCTAATAGTTCAATTGTTTCACAATTCTTCATGTTTGTAAATCTGTTATATGATCAATAATAAACTGAGATATGAATCAAATCCAACATATCTAAACTGAGATAAAAAATCTAAACTGAGATCAAAGTTTATCACAAACTAAACTGAGATCAAATAAGAGATCCAGCATATTTGAAAGGTGATATGAATCAAATATGCTGTAATATATGCTGTTATATGATCATATAATAAATCACATCCAATATATGCTACTTGAAATTTAGGCTACTTGAGATAATGTAAATCTGTTATGCTATATCCAATATATGTTATATGATCAATTTCTCACATCAGCATATGATCACATATGTAAATCTGAGTTATCACATATGCTACTTGAGATAAAATATGCTACTTGAGATCAATAAAAAATCACATATGCTACTTGAGATCAATAAAAAATCAGGACAATAAAAAATCTATATGCTCCTTGAGATCAAAGTTTATCACAAATCTCCTTCTATGTGAGATAAAAAAGACAATAAAAAATCTCTTATATGATCAATAAAAAATCGGGACAATAAAAAATCAGGACAGTTACCACAATAGTTCTTCATTCATCAATCCAAATTTCAATTTGCAAATTTGCAAATCAAAATAACAGTTCAATTGTTTTTGCAAACATCCAAACATCCATATGCAGAATTTGATAGCTTTGACTTTAAATTCAAAATAGTTGGATGTTTGCAATAGTTCAATTGTGTTTGCAAACATCCAAACATCCATATGCAGAATTTGATAGCTTTGACTTTAAATTCAAAATAGTTGGATGTTTGCAATAGTTCAAACATCAAAAACTGAGGTGAGAAGCTATCACTTTAAATTCAGAATTTGGATATGCAGAACATCAAAACATCAAATTGATGAATGATCAATCCAAACATCCAAACATCAAAAACTATCATACTCAAATTGTTTTTGCAAACATCCAAACATCAAAAACTATTACAAACAAAAACTATAGAATAGATGAATGAAGAACTATTCTGATGAACTTTGTGATAGAAGTGATGTATTGAACAATTTTGGATGTGATTTTTTATTGTCCTTCATTCATCTATTGCAAAACATCCAAACATGAAGAATTGTTGATTGTTTGGAATAACTATACAAACATCCAAACATCCAAACAGGATATCACAAACATGAAGAACTATCATTTTAAATTCAAAATTGGAGTGTATGAACTTGGATTAAATTCAAAATCCTGTCAACTTGACTTAAATTCAAAATCCTACATACACATACTCAAGTTGAACTTGACTTAAATTCAAAACAGGATTTTGATGTACACATACTCAAGTTGAAGTGTAAATCACACTTATGCTTGCAATTATGCTGTTATGATGTCAATATTCTTGTAAATCAAACTTGTACACATACGCAACTTGAATTAATTTGAAGTTATGTTGTCAATATTCTTGTTAGCTATGCAGGTTATCAATTTCAAAATACTCACCTATTGACAGCCCACCTATTTAGTTCTCACATTAAGAATTTCAATTTCAATTTCACCTAATATTTGAAGTTATGCTGGATTGGCAGCATAACCTATTTAGTTCAACCTAAATAGGTTGAAATTTGAAGTTATGCAAAAAATTGAATATATCTGAAAAGATAAAAAAACCATATGCTAAATCTGAAGAGAACTGATTATACAAAACCAAGTAGCTGAAAACATATAGCTGAAAAGAGCATGAAAAAAACCAAATGATAAAAAAACCAAATGCTACATCATAGAGCTGAAGAGAGCTGACAAAAAAATGAAGAAAAACATAAAAGAGAGCTACATCATAGTCATCTTAGCAATATTGAATTCAATATTTGCTAGTCATATTAGTCATCTTAGCAATTCAATATTTCAGTCATGCTATCAAAAAAATACCAATCTCTAAAATTCCATACATGATAGCTCTTCATCTTGATTTTAAACTCTTCATATGCTTGGAATACGCTCAATCAATAAATACACTCAGCAATCTCCAGAAATAAATACACTCAATCAATTTTAAAATGAGAAATTGGTTTTAATAATCTCATTTTATTCAGTATAAGCTTGGAATGCATTGTCATGTTATTAGCAATCTCAATCAAGTGATGGTTTCAAAATGGATGGGGCTGCAATGAACTAAAAAGTGATGGTTTCAAAATTGATAGCAATCTCAAACTGAAAATACACTCTGCAATGAACTCAGCAACTCTCACATTCAGTAATCTCAGTTGCAAGATTAGCATTGTCATGTTATTAGCAATGCATATGAAGATTAGCATATGAAGCTAACAGGACAATGCTATTAGCAATGCATTGTCCTGCTAATAGGTTCAAAATGGATAAGAGTTGTCCCACAAATAAAAGGTTCAAATTTCATTTTTGGGTTTCAAAATCAATTTCCAAGGATTACATCCAAGTCCAGCTCAATTTCAAAATAGCTTGCTGAAAAATGGATATAATGAAATTGACAGCACATGTAAACCAAGTTCAGGACATCAAGCTTGATAAGTTTTGGCTGAAGGAAAGTGTAAAAAAATTTGGTGTATGTTCAATAATACAAAACAGTGTGCTGCAAATTAATCAACAACAAAGCTTGATGTCTTTTCAATAATACCTTGGCTTGAAAGCTTGATGTATTTTCAAAGCAAAGTGGTGGGGTCTTCAGATTTTTGCAAAAGATTCCTGCAGATATTTAAACCAAACTCATGTAATTGCTATTGATTGTTCATGTAAATACATGTGCAATTTTGAAGTATCAGTTCATGTATTTCAGTATTCATTGATTGTGCAATACATGTGATGCTTCAAGTATTAAATTTGCTAAATCCATGATATTATCAGTAGCAAGCAGGAAAATTGACAAAATTCAAAAAAATTTGTATATTTGCAAAATCCATGATATTCTCACCTATCTTGAATGGTGGTTTTCATGCAAAATATATCTACTTCATATATCCATGTTGAATGTTGGTTTTCATGCAAAATATTCTCACCTATCTTGAATGTTGGTATATGAATGATATTAAAAACATATACAAAAATATATAAGAGTGATATTAAAAATTTCATTGCAACTTCATATGCAGAGCTTCCCACTTGGGTATATCTTTCAACATAGACTTTCAACATGGATCTTCCCACTTGGCCATTTGATTTTTTTTTCAGCAAGCTCAATTTTTTCAGCAATCTTGGAATCTTGGAAGTTGCACTGAAAATTATACATGAAAGCTAAATGAAAATTACACCCAAGTGCACTGAAAATTACACATAATTACCAATTCATCAAGCTTGAGATATTGGCCCCCTCTTCAATTGCATTAATATATTTTTGAATATCTCAATTTATTAATTACACCCAAAAATATATCAAGCTTGATGTTTATATGAATTACTGATAATCTATTAATATAAGTTCAGGACATAATATATCAAGCTAAGATTGTTCAGGACATAATATACCCTATTTTGGATTAATATATTTTTGAATTCAATTGCATTATATCCAGTTTGATATATTGGAAGTTGCTATCTCCTTGCAGCAATCTCAAACTAATACAAAGTGATGGTTTCAAAATTGATAGCAATCTCAAATATACCCAATATACCTCCAATATACCCAATGTACCCAATATACCCAACTTTGTATTAGCAACTTTCATAATATACCCAATTTTGTAATGCTATCTCCTTGCATTATATCCAGTTTGGTATATTATATCCTGTCAAGAGCACTCCCATTGCAGCAATATCCAGTTTGACATAATCCAATTGCATTATATAAGCAGAGCACCCTTATCAAGCTTATCAAGTTTACATGTAAATTGTTCACTTCCAAGATTGTTCAGGACATTAGCTTGATAAGTTTGATGGATATAATGGAAGTTGCTATTAAGCTTATCAAACTTATCAAGCTAAGATTGTTCAGGACATAATATACCCAATGTTACATCCAATTGCATTAATATATTTTTGAATATCTCAATTTCTCATTAACATATAAATATCTCAATTGCACTGAAAAATTGAATATATAGTTTGCATAAACTCAAAAATATAAATATCACACTCAATTAGATATGAAATATATATTCAATGTAAATATATTTTTGAATATCTTAATTTCTCATTAACATATAAATATCTCAATTGCAGTAATATATTTTTGAATATCTCAATTGCACTGAAAAATTGAAAAAATATAAATATCACACCCAATGTAAACTGGGACTTGAACATATATTCAAACTATGCAAACTATTTACTTTTGAGTTCCAAACTATATTCAAGTTCCAAAATCTTGATACCCAAAATACGTATGGAGAATACAAAAATATCAATAGGATTGACAGTTGCAAATATAGAAAACCACATGATTGACAAAACTCAATTCTCTCAAACTCAAAACTCACCAACTGCCAAGAAAACTCACCAAGGGTTGAAGTGGAGAGGAAGGGATGAAGCTGTCAACCCCACAAAGCTCACAAAGGTTGGAAAAGAGCTGCAATGGGAGTGCTCTGCTTGATGAGGGTGAAATAAAGTAAAAGGAAAAAAATTAAGGAGAAGAGGAAGAGCTAACCGAGGTAGAAGATGAGGGTGCTTGCTCTTCTTGATGAGCTTGCTCTGCGTGATAATGGAGGTAGAAGAAGATGGCGAGGAGCTCCGTTGAGCTGATTGATGGCTGGCAAATTTTCCGTTGAGCTGCAAGCGTTGCAAATTTTCCTGCAGCGTTCGTGATAATGTGAACTTGAGCTTAGGCGCCAAATGTGATTTGACCAAAAAAACTTTCCCTCCCATTTGTGATGGGAGCAAAACTTTCCCTCTATTCACGGAAATTGTGATTTCAAATTTTTTTTCTTAGGCTCTGAAATGATTTGATTTGATTTGAAGAAAATGAGTTCTTATATCCAATATCTCATAACTCAATTTCTCATACCCTATATACAATCTATATAAACATCACACCCAATTACACATAACAAAAACCAAATTCTCTTATCCAATATCTCTTATCCATTATCTCTTAAACAAAATCTCTTATACAACAATACACATATCCACATACAACAATACACATAACCAATATCTCTTATCCAAATTCTCTTATCCAAAAACCCATGATAACATCCCTGTTTTATAATATATATATATATATATATATATATATATATATATATATATATATATATATATATATATATATATATATATATATATATATATATAGGGATCTTCAAATGCGAAAAAAGGGCTTTTCGCACCGTGCGAAAACAATTTTTTTATTTTTTTGAAATTTTTTTTTTCAAAAATTCTTTTTTTGATGTTTAATCCATACAATTATATACCCCAGGGAAAATAATGGGTGAACCCGTTGGGCATTAGAGCACCCATCCACCCGTTACAAATTTAACGGTCTCAAAACGTGCGAATTTGATGAAATGCATTGATCGAAGACCAAATGTCATTATTTCTCAACCATTATTTTTTGAGGGGGGTATAACAACATATAATGAGGGTGGAAAAAAGAATTTTTGAAAAAAAAAATTTCAAAAAAAAACTAAAAACATTTTCGCACGGTGCGAAATGTTTGCATTTGAAAATTTTCCTATATATATATATATGTATGTATGTATATATATGTATGTGTATATGTGTGTGTGTGTATTAGTCATAACCCGTGCCCGCATGCACGGTTCATTAAAGATTTTCCCCCGCGAAATATTTATTCCCCAAAAAATTATTTACACAGCCGAAATTTAAAAAAAAAACACCAAATTAGCGTAAAAATATTTAGCGGCACGAGCGCCTTCGGTGCAGGCGCCTTCGACGCGGAACAACAAATTCGATGCAGAACAACAAATTCGAGTAAAACAACAAATTCGGTGCAGAACAACAAATTAGCGTAAAAAATTTAGCGGACGCACTCGACGCTGCTGCCGAAACGACCAACAAGTGTGAAGATTTCGAATGAAAGGGGAGATTATTTTGGGTGCTGGTTCCGAGTCAGAGTGATATCTAATTTTATGTTGTGAAAAGTTTGAATTTTGGGGGTCTGGTTGGCAGGTTGTGTGGATCACTAGTGCCAGCAAGGGCATTGTTAAGGGTTCCATTTCTTTGTGCTCTTTAGTTGTTTTGATTTCTAAATATGCAAGAATCACTAACTAAAGTTTAAAAATAAATTACAAATAAATGATTAAGATGTTATAAATGCTATCGGCAGTTGTTGAAAGGTGTGAGGCTTTGGTTTCTCCAAAAAGTCCCCCCCACCACAAAAGTTTTACCACCCAAATTTTTTACAAACTCTCATCTCAACTGTTGATTTTCCAAGATTAAATCACAACCATCCTTCTATCAACCTGTTTGTCCTAGTCAGCTTGTCCTAGTCATCCTTAGAATTCAAAAAAGGTTGCCAAATGTATAATAGATGTGTGTATATATATGTATGTGTGTATAAATAATCTATGTATGTCTGTATATCTATTATACAAATGAGGACTTTTTTGAATCTTTGTCCTATTGGCGTCAAAATATGACTAGGACAAAATATTTGGAAGAGTGGACGGCTCAATGTAGTGTGGCTGAGTGGTTGGGTGTAGAGTTGGGTGGGTGTTTTGGTGGAACCCCCAAACAAAAGCCCACCACATTCCCTTTATTTGCTAGTTTGTCATTGTTTTTTCATAAAACCCAAATACCCCTCATCTTCTACATATTTACGGATTTCCAATCGCTCTTTTTCCGCTTTTATGCCCCTGCGACGACTAATCCAGTGTTTCTTTTCGCCATCAGTATTGCGTCCAGGAGACGATTGTCCCCGTCGTTCTTGCATTCGGAAGACAACTGCCACGTCGCCATTTCGCATGTTAACAGGATGTCCCCTCAGTTTTGCACCCGAAAGACAACCTTCCCCGTGCCCTACGGGCATGGGTTATGAGGAATGTTATCATGGGGTTTTTGATAAGAGATATTGGATACGAGATATTGGATACATGTTTAAATTGTATTTGGGGTATACAAATGAAGGATGTTATCATGGGTTTTTGGATAAGGGATATTGCATAAGTGAAATTGGATAAAGGTTTGAATTGTATTTGGGGTATACAAATGAGGGATGTTATCAAGGGTATTTGGATAAGAGAATTGGATAAGAGAAATCTATATTACATTTGAAAACTATTTTTGAATCCTAGGGCAAGGATTAAATCTTGCAGAATGAATGGTTGAGATGAGAGTTGGTGAAATATTTGGGGGAAAAAACTTAAATTTTGGTGTGAGAATATATTTTGGATCCAAAATTTTGAAAATTTGAAAACTTTGTACTTAGTTTCCCGTCATCATTCTCACTAAAAAGGTATAAAAAACTGGACCAAAATCCCTTCCATCATTCTCCCAAAAAAAATTAAAAAACCAGACAAAAAACCGGCCAAAGAGAAGGTAGCTGCAGTCTCCCTCTAGCATGTCCATCTTCTTTCATTCGGTCACTGCTACCATCTACTTTGGAGGGAAACTCAAAACTCAGCCCCTCAAAACACAAAAGCACCTTCCTCACAAAAGCCATCTTCCTTCCTCACAAAAGTCACATGCAAAACTCAAAAGCACCTTCCTCAAAACTCAAAACATATGTATTTCTCTTCTTCTTCTTTTTTGTGCAGATCTCATTTTCTCTATCTGGAGGTATAACCGAGAAAAGAAATGGGCAAAGAAATGGGCAAATCTTCATTCATCAAAGAAAAAAACAGAAACAGAAATAAGTCCTGATCTAAGAGGAAATGGCTCATAGAATCCATGTAAGTATCAAAAAGAAATCTCATTTCCTTCTCCATTTCTTCTTATTATCTATGTGCAAAGGTAAAGTTCTGTTCTTGATCAGCCTTTTAAGCCCTTTTGGCTATTAACTACATGTTTGACATTTTGTTGGGTATTTTCTGTTCGTTTTGTTTTGACTCAGATCGGTTTGTTTCTTTGATTAAGCTCGAATCCAATCGATTGCAGGCTACGGAAGTTCGTATTTTGGGTTTGATTTCGATTTTTGAATTTTCATTCGGGTTCTGTGATTGTTAAGCAAAGTAAAGGTGAGAACCTTGATCTTGGTAGATTAGGTTTTATTATGTGTTCCTCTTTTTTCGTCCAGGTCTACCTTTCTCTACCTAGAGTCCATGCGGTGGATGACAAATGAAGATAGATGAAGAGTGATGAATGGGTAAATCTTTGTATTTTGGTTGATTCAGGATTTATTCGTTGAAAAAACTAAGCCATTTCTTTTGATTTCTTCTTATTTTCATTAAACCTTTTTGTTAATGGGGTATGTGTAACGACTGCTTTCCATGAATCTGGATTTAATATAATATAATATATGTTTTAGTGGATTTTCTCCTCTTGTGTTGTTTTCGTCTCCGTAGTTTCATTTTCGATCGATTCGTCGCATTTTCTCGCTTCTTCCTTAGGATTGTCGATTTCGAAGTATGTCACTCGTGACGGACTTCATAACGGTCGTATCTTACTGTTAGATCAAGCCTAGGAGTCTTAGGAATCGATCCCGGGGCCCCGCGCTCCGTATCGGTACTTTTCTGTGCTCATTAGCCGGTGTAAGAAGGGCCACCGACCGACTAGATGACGATCCAGTCGGTCGGCAATCCTTCTTGGACCGACTAGTTAGCTTTCTAAATTTCTCAGGAGTTACTGTTTATCGTTAATCGGTCTAAGAACGTTGGTTGACCGACTAGGTTGCAAACTAGTCGGTCAGCAATGCTTCTTGAACCGACTAACTCATCAAATTATTTTTGTATCAGTTACTGTTTACTCTTAGTCGGTCTAAGAACGTTCATCGACCGACTAGATGCCAAACTAGTCGGTCAGTACTTGTTCATGGACCGACTAACTCTAGAATCCTATTTTCGTTCAGGAGTTACTGTTTGCACTTAGTCGGTCTGCGTTGGTCGACCGACCGACTAGTTGCCAAACTAGTCGGTCAGTGGTTGCTCTTGGACCGACTAACCAGTGTTAAAACCCTAATTTCTGGGCAGCCGTCAGCCCAACCTATTTATACCCAACCCAAACGACTTCTCCTTCTCCAACACGACCCAAAACCCTAAAATCTTCCCCCTTCAGCCCCCATCTTCCTCCAAGCTCCATTTCTCCATTCCAAGCCCTAAATCCATCATCCAATCCATCCATCCACTCTTTCTACCCCTCATCTTCCCCAAAATCTCACCCTCATCCATCAAATCCCCAAATCCCCCAAAACCCTAGTTTCCCCAAACTTCTCCAATCTTTTCCAGATCTGATCCTAAGGTTCCCCGGAGTGTTTCTTCCTCCTTCTCTTGGTAAGAAATCGATCTACCGTTGTTTTCTTAACTTATTTATAATTTTACGAAAACCCTAATTAATTTCATGTGTTTGGTGTTTGTTTCCCCCATAACAGCGATTTCCCCCGTAGGTAGCATCCGTGTGACGAAGTGATCGTCAATCCCCGGTGCTAGGCAAGTGAAACTTGCCACTTAGGGTTTAGGCCATGTTTTAGGCCATTCGCTTGTTGTAGGCGTAAAAGAGGCTAGGCGACGAAATGATACTTGCCTAGGCGCAAATTGGGGAACTAGCTTGACAACGAAGCTAGTTCCGACTTTTAGCATGTTGCACAATTACCATGTCATGTTTACTTTCAATTAACGGTACGCGAATATGTTCATGTCATTGCATTTCGCCTGTCACGTTTAATTTAATTAACTGTACGCAAATAAATTGTCATGACCTCGCATTCTTTAGATATTGCTGTGATTGCGTAGCTTCGCTACAATGTTGTGTTCCTGGCTCGTGTTCCAGAAGCGGGCCATGTGTTGGTTGATAGCCAATGCCCGAATTGCGTGTTCCGGCTAGGTGTTCCCTACGCCATACTAGTGTTCCTGGCTCGTGACCAGAAGCGAGCATAATGAGTTGGAAACACCAACGCTCGATATGTTGAATTGTGACCTAAGAATGCGAGCTCAATGTGCGGGGCAACCTCAGGCTCACTAGCTGAGCTCAATGTGCGGGGACCCCAGGCTCCATATCGTGTGAATATTGGGTAGTGTTTAGTGCCGATCGGTCTGAAATGCTATGCCATTCAGCGAATGGCGTAAACACCTACAAAATATGAATGTATTGAATTGATGGTAGCTTGGCTACTCTTGTCTTGTCCTGATGATTGTTCTCTTGTACAAATTGTCTTGCCATGTTTTAATTGTGCACTCATGTGATAACTGCCATGTCATGCATACTAAACTGCTAGGTTGCTAGATGCCTCACTTTCAGTTTCCTTGCCCAAGTCTTTTTAGACTTGCTGACATGTGCCCCTTTACTCTTTTGGGTGACACATGTTAGATCCTGAGCCCGAGTACCTCGTTGAGGACGAGGTGTTTGTTGACGCCGAGCCCGAGCTTGTGTTTGACGGGGAGTACGTGGACACTGGGGACCAGTCCTAGTGTCTTCGTTGTGTTTTACTTTTGTTAGTCAGTTGTTTTGTTATCGGTGCGTAGCACCTATACTTTGTTGTTGTCGTTGCTTTTTGTTGGCCTTGTTCTGGGCCTTAGACTCTTTTCTTTTAGCCTGGTGGCTTTTCTGGATGTTGGACTTTTGTTGATGTTGGACAATTTGTGAGATGTGGAATTTTATTTCAGTCTCGCCTTGTGTTATTATTGTTATTCTGTTGTGGTTACAGGGACCTGTTTATGTATTGTGGACGCTTATCGGGTTTGGGGCTTCACAGCTCCACTCTCGTGCGGACCTTTTCACGTCTCGCCTCCATTTAGGGAAGCGGGTCGTGACAGGTTTTAGTGGTGGCCCATGCAGGTCCCTCTGTAACTGCGATTTTTGGAATAGCGATAATAATATTAGAATGTCCAATAAATTGAGTTCGACGTCCGAGTCATAAGCTATGAGTCTAATCTGATTTGTTTTCCGTGTCATTAGATGGCAGGAAGGCGTTTCACCCGTGGTGGGGGCAGTGGTGCGCTCCCTCATGATGAGGAGCCTGAGCGGGAACCCACCAGCGGTGAGATGATGCGGATGATGCTGCAGATGATGCAAGTGCAGCAGGGCGTGCTTTTGCAAGTCCAGAATGCTCCACTTGCTCGAGCTGCCCGGGCTCTTCCGGATGCCCCTCGCTCTGAGCCAGGAGCGAAGCAATTTCAGGAGCTGGGTCCCGCATATTTTGATGGTTCTGAGGGTCCTCTGGCTGCCGATGAGTGGATTCGGAACGTCGAGGACAATCTGAAGATGGCCAAGATCACCCCGGCTGGATGGGTTGATTTGGCGAAGAGGCAGCTGAAGGATAACTCCAGGAATTGGTGGGATGCTGAAGAGAAGTTGTTGGTGGAGCCGATAGCTTGGGCTACCTTCAAAGCCAGATTTGAGGGTGAGTTCTTCCCGAAGGCTGCCAAGGAGGAGATGCTGCAGCGTTTTATCGATCTGAAGCAGGGGAACTCGTCGGTGGACATGTATCACCAAGAGTTCATGAGGCTGAGTCGGTTTGCGCCGAAGATGGTGCAGGACGCTGAGGAGAGAGCTCAAAGGTTCCTGCAGGGGCTTGCTTCGGAGCTCCAGAGTTTTGTGACCTCCTCTGACCGGGAGTCTTATCAGAAGGTTCTGGTCGCTGCAAAGAGGCAGGAGCTGCTCGTGAACCAGAGGAAGGGGTCTGTCGTTGGTGCTGGGAAGAGGCCTGTGGAACAGGCGAGGGCTGTGGTTAGACCTGGATTCAGGCCTAATCAGTCCGCTCAGTTTAAGAGGCCAGGAGGGTCTATTCCGAAGTTTTGCCATTTCTGCGGCAAGCCTGGTCACGTCAAGGATCAGTGTCGGAAGCTTCTGGGCCAGTGTCTGGTTTGCGGTGATGCTTCTCATGTCGCGAAGGATTGTCGGCATGCGGATCCGCTGCGGAGGGCTCCTGTTGCAGCTCAGCCGTTGCAGCAGCGAGCGCCTGTTCCTGCTGGACGTGGAGCAGCTCTTGTTCCGCAGAGGCAGGCTTTTCGGCAGGCTGTTCCACCGAGGAGGCAGGCTTTTCTGATGACCGCTGCGGAGAGCGCGGCTGTGGATGAGGTTATCGCAGGTAATCCTCAATCTAGCTGTTACTTTCCTAGCTGGTTTTAATTGTTAGATTTTGTTGTTTGCTTGAACATGGTTGTTTGCTAGATTAGGGTTTGATTGTTAATTGCTTGATTAGGTGTGATTTTGGTTTGCACATTTCCTGCACGAGTCCTCTTTGACTCTGGTGCGTCGATGTGCATTATTTCTCGGAGCTTCGTGGGGAGGCATTCCTTGTCGACGTCCCCTCTCCCCAAGAGTTGTAATATCGTTACAGGGAATGGTGTGGTCTCGGTGCATCGTGGTTGCAATTCTTGCCTGTTGGTGGTCTGTGGACATGAGCTTTTCGCTGATTTTATTGTCCACGACATCATCAACTATGATGTGATTCTTGGGATGGACTGGCTTGCGAGCTTCTACGCTACGATTGACTGCAGGAGGAAGAAGGTGGTGTTCGAGATTCCCGGACACCCAGTGTTTGAGTTCAGTCGTGGTAGCAGTTCGCTTGGTCCTGTCAGATTTCGGGCCAGGCCGGTGGAGGCTGTGGCTATGCAGATGGAGCTGGAGTGGCCAGCTGTGGTGCGTGATTTTGGCGACGTCTTCCCTGAGGAGATGTCTGGTTTGCCGCCTGATCGAGTTCTGGAATTTTCTATCGATCTTGTTCCAGGTGCGCATCCAATTTCGAAGGCGCCGTATCGTATGGCACCTGCTGAGTTGGAAGAGTTGTAGAAGCAGTTGGATGAGCTTTTGCAGAAGGGTTATATTAATCCTAGCGTGTCTCCGTGGGGAGCACCGGTGTTGCTAGTTAAGAAGAAGGATGGTTCGCGTCGCATGTGCGTGGACTATCGGGAGTTGAATGCAGTGACCATTAAGAATAAATACCCGTTGCCTCGCATCGATGATATTTTTGATCAGCTTGGAGGTTCGAGGGTGTTTTCAAAATTGGATTTGAGGAGTGGTTACCATCAGTTGAAGGTGAAGAAGGGAGATGTTCCGAAGACAGCGTTCAGGACGAAGTATGGACACTATGAGTTTGTGGTTATGCCCTTCGGCGTAACTAACGCGCCTGCAGTTTTCATGAATCTGATGAACCTGATTTTCTACGACTTTTTGGATAAGTTTGTCGTTATCTTTATTGACGACATTCTGATCTATTCGAAGTCGGAGGAAGAGCATGCCTCGCACTTAAGGACGGTGTTGGAGATTTTGAGGAAGCATCGTTTGTATGCTAAGTTTTCGAAGTGCGAGTTTTGGCTGGATCGAGTTGCTTTTCTCGGGCATGTGGTGACTGGAGATGGTATTTCAGTGGATCCCGAGAAGATTAGGGCCATCAGGGAGTGGCCAGTTCCGTCGTCTGCGTCTGAGATTCGGAGTTTTCTTGGACTTGCTGGTTATTATCGGCGATTCATTAAGGACTTTTCTCGTATTGCTGAGCCGATGACCAGGTTGACGCGGAAGGATGTTGCTTATGTTTGGTCGGGTGATTGTGAGAGTGCTTTTGGTGTTCTGAAGGAGAGGGTGACGACTGCCCCTATTCTTGTCGTGCCTGATCGCAGCGGTGGGTTTGAGATCTTTTGCGATGCTTCTGGCAAGGGTCTCGGTTGTGTGTTGCATCAGCATGGGCATGTTGTGGCGTATGCGTCTTGTCAGCTTAAGGTTCATGAGAAGAACTATCCGACGCATGATTTGGAGTTGGCTGCCGTTGTGTTTGCTCTTAAGATTTGGAGGCACTTCCTGCTGAGTGAGAAAGTGAAGATTTTCACCGATCACAAAAGCTTGAAGTATATTTTCACTCAGAAGGAGCTCAACATGCGACAGCATCGGTGGTTGGAGCTTATGGCAGATTATGATATTGATTTGCAGTTTCACCCTGGCAAGGTGAATGTGGTCCCGGATGCTTTGAGTAGGCTTCCGGCGGTGATGATTTTGACCTCGCAGTGGAGATTGCAGCGGGATTTTTGCGAGTCTGGTGTGGAGATTGTTCTTCCTGGAGAGGCTTCGTCGTTGATGTACATGCAGGTGCAGTCGGCGATCGTGGATCGGATTAAGGCTGGCCAGGCCGAGGATCCGAAGCTGGTGAGAATTCGGGAGATGGTGGAAGCCGGTCTGCGGACTGACTTTTTGATTCATGAGGATGGCTCGCTGAGGTTTGGAGCCAGGTTGTGTGTGCCCGCTGGGGATATCAGAGAGGAGTTGATGGTGGAGGCACACAGTTCGCCGTATTCTGTGCATCCTGGTGGCACCAAGATGTACCAGGATCTTCGTCTGAATTATTGTTGGCATGGCATGAAGAGGAGCGTGGCTCGGAGTGTAGCCAAGTGCTTGGTTTGCCAGCAAGTGAAGGCGGAGCATCAGCGTTCGGCCGGGTTGCTACAACCGCTTCCGATTCCGGAGTGGAAATGGCAGCACATCACTATGGATTTCGTGACTGGACTACCTCGGAGTCCGAAGCAGAATGACGCGATTTGGGTAATCGTGGATCGATTGACCAAGTCTGCGCACTTTATTCCGTTCCGAGTGGGACAGTCCACTGAGGCGCTAGCGAGGAGATATATGGAGGTAAAATTCTTTTAGTCTCCGTTTTTATTTCCTTTTCCTAGTTTAGATAGTGATGTAACATGAATCGTGCAGGAAGTTGTGCGACTTCATGGAGTCCCCGTGAGTATCGTGTCTGACAGAGACACGAGGTTCACATCTCAGTTTTGGCAGAGTTTGCAGAAGAGCTTGGGTACGCGTCTGAGTTTCAGCACGGCGTACCATCCGCAGACGGATGGCCAGTCCGAGAGGACGATTCAGATTTTGGAAGACATGCTGAGGGCGTGCATGTTGGATTTCAAGGGTTCGTGGGAGGACCATCTACATTTGGTGGAGTTCTCTTACAACAACAGCTTCCAGGCGAGTATTGGCATGGCGCCTTTCGCCGCTCTTTATGGGAGAAAATGTCGATCGCCATTGAGTTGGGATGACGTTGGTGATCGGGAGTTGTTGGGACCTGAGATGATCGTGGAGGCCGTGGATATCGTCAGGAATATTCGGGAGAGGTTGAGAATTGCTCAGGACCGTTTTAAGCATTGGGCGGATGCTAAACGTCGTCCTTTGGAGTTTCAGCCGGGCGACCATGTGTTCTTGAAGATTTCCCCGAATCGTGGTGTGATTCGTTTCGGGAAGCGTGGAAAGTTGAGCCCGCGATACATTGGACCGTTTGACGTTTTGGAGAGGGTTGGCGAGGTCGCTTATCGCTTGGCCTTACCGCCATCTTTGGAAGGAGTTCACAATGTTTTCCATGTGTCGCAGCTTCGTCGATACATTAGCGATCCGTCTCATGCGGTGGATTTTTCGGAGATTACCGTTCGCACCGATATGACGTATGACCAGCATCCAGTGCAGATTCTGGACAGGCGTCAGAAATCACTTCGGAACAAGATTGTCAATCTTGTGAGGGTGATGTGGCGACACGGTTCACCTGGAGAGTCTACTTGGGAGAATGAGGATGAGATGCGAGAGCGTTTCCCACTTTTGTTTCCGGACTCGTGAGTTTTTGGAAATTCCGAGGACGGAATTTTTCTTAAGTTGGGGAGGATGTAACGAATGCTTTCCATGAATCTGGATTTAATATAATATAATATATGTTTTAGTGGATTTTCTCCTCTTGTGTGGTTTTCGTCTCCGTAGTTTCATTTTCGATCGATTCGTCGTATTTTCTCGCTTCTTCCTTAGGATTGTCGATTTCGAAGTATGTCACTCGTGACGGACTTCATAACGGTCGTATCTAACTGTTAGATCAAGCCTAGGAGTCTTAGGAATCGATCCCGAGGCCCCGCGCTCCGTATCGGTACTTTTCTGTGCTCATTAGCCGGTGTAAGAAGGGCCACCGACCGACTAGATGACGATCCAGTCGGTCGGCAATCCTTCTTGGACCGACTAGTTAGCTTTCTAAATTTCTCAGGAGTTACTGTTTATCGTTAGTCGGTCTAAGAACATTGGTTGACCGACTAGGTTGCAAACTAGTCGGTCAGCAATGCTTCTTGAACCGACTAACTCATCAAATTATTTTTGTATCAGTTACTGTTTACTCTTAGTCGGTCTAAGAACGTTCATCGACCGACTAGATGCCAAACTAGTCGGTCAGTACTTGTTCATGGACCGACTAACTCTAGAATCCTATTTTCGTTCAGGAGTTACTGTTTGCACTTAGTCGGTCTACGTTGGTCGACCGACCGACTAGTTGCCAAACTAGTCGGTCAGTGGTTGCTCTTGGACCGACTAACCAGTGTTAAAACCCTAATTTCTGGGCAGCCGTCAGCCCAACCTATTTATACCCAACCCAAACGACTTCTCCTTCTCCAACACGACCCAAAACCCTAAAATCTTCCCCCTTCAGCCCCCATCTTCCTCCAAGCTCCATTTCTCCATTCCAAGCCCTAAATCCATCATCCAATCCATCCATCCACTCTTTCTACTCCTCATCTTCCCCAAAATCTCACCCTCATCCATCAAATCCCCAAATCCCCCAAAACCCTAGTTTCCCCAAACTTCTCCAATCTTTTCCAGATCTGATCCTAGGGTTCCCCGGAGTGTTTTTTCCGCCTTCTCTTGGTAAGAAATCGATCTACCGTTGTTTTCTTAACTTATTTATAATTTTACGAAAACCCTAATTAATTTCATGTGTTTGGTGTTTGTTTCCCCCATAACATCGATTTCCCCCGTAGGTAGCATCCGTGTGACGAAGTGATCGTCAATCCCCGGTGCTAGGCAAGTGAAACTTGCCACTTAGGGTTTAGGCCATGTTTTAGGCGATTCGCTTGTTGTAGGCGTAAAAGAGGCTAGGCGACGAAATGATACTCGCCTAGGCGCAAATTGGGGAACTAGCTTGACAACGAAGCTAGTTCCGACTTTTAGCATGTTGCACAATTACCATGTCATGTTTACTTTCAATTAACGGTACGCGAATATGTTCATGTCATTGCATTTCGCCTGTCACGTTTAATTTAATTAACTGTACGCAAATAAATTGTCATGACCTCGCATTCTTTAGATATTGCTGTGATTGCGTAGCTTCGCTACAATGTTGTGTTCCTGGCTCGTGTTCCAGAAGCGGGCCATGTGTTGGTTGATAGCCAATGCCCGAATTGCGTGTTCCGGCTAGATGTTCCCTACGCCATACTAGTGTTCCTGGCTCGTGACCAGAAGCGAGCATAATGAGTTGGAAACACCAACGCTCGATATGTTGAATTGTGACCTAAGAATGCGAGCTCAATGTGCGGGGCAACCTCAGGCTCACTAGCTGAGCTCAATGTGCGGGGACCCCAGGCTCCATATCGTGTGAATATTGGGTAGTGTTTAGTGCTGATCGGTCTGAAATGCTATGCCATTCAGCGAATGGCGTAAACACTTACAAAATGTGAATGTATTGAATTGATGGTAGCTTGGCTACTCTTGTCTTGTCCCGATGATTGTTCTCTTGTACAAATTGTCTTGCCATGTTTTAATTGTGCACTCATGTGATAACTGCCATGTCATGCATACTAAACTGCTAGGTTGCTAGATGCCTCACTTTCAGTTTCCTTGCCCAAGTCTTTTTAGACTTGCTGACATGTGCCCCTTTACTCTTTTGGGTGACACATGTTAGATCCTGAGCCCGAGTACCTCGTTGAGGACGAGGTGTTTGCTGACGCCGAGCCCGAGCTTGTGTTTGACGGGGAGTACGTGGACACTGGGGACCAGTCCTAGTGTCTTCGTTGTGTTTTACTTTTGTTAGTCAGTTGTTTTGTTATCGGTGCGTAGCACCTATACTTTGTTGTTGTCGTTGCTTTTTGTTGGCCTTGTTCTGGGCCTTAGACTCTTTTCTTTTAGCCTGGTGGCTTTTCTGGATGTTGGACTTTTGTTGATGTTGGACAATTTGTGAGATGTGGAATTTTATTTCAGTCTCGCCTTGTGTTATTATTGTTATTCTGTTGTGGTTACAGGGACCTGTTTATGTATTGTGGACGCTTATCGGGTTTGGGGCTTCACAGCTCCACTCTCGTGCGGACCTTTTCACGTCTCGCCTCCATTTAGGGAAGCGGGTCGTGACAGTATGTAATCTATATTCTGTGAAAATTGTTATTTTCTTAAACCTTTGATTCTTAACAATGATTGGAAGCTGATTTCAGTTAACTGGAAGTTGATATTATTCAAGTTGTTCTTGGAGTTTCAGAGTTGTGCCTATGAATTTTATCAGGCAACTATGCTTATACAATCTGCTTCCAAAGCATGAATAATCAATACAAATGTTATGGTTTGTTTTGCAGCATTAAAAAACATGAATCATATCAATCTTTTTCATATTGGGTACTTGCTGTTACAGTGAGTTGTCACATAGCATTATTTGCCTCCAAATTATTCGTGGATATATTGACTGGATATATTCTCTCTTTGCATTATGGATCATTTTAAAGTATGTAAATTAATGGTGGCAATCCTGACTTAACTTAATTGTCCGAACCAAACCTAAGCTGGTGCCATCGGGTTGTGGTTTTCTTTAAAACGGGCATCTACAGTTATCTATTCACCTGATTAAGAATTGGGTTCAGGTTTGAGTGCATACTCTTGACTCAATTAACCCATTGAACATGTGGTACTGCATGGAATTCCTTATATGGCAATGAAAGAATCAACTCTAGACCCCTTGGTTGAATGATCAAAATTTTCTGCATTATCTTCATGGCTTAAAGTCTAAATGCACGAAAGATCTTGCACTTTTCTTGGTGTTTGTTCTGAGCAAGTTAACATGTTCTTAGTAAGTTAGCATCATATGCAAAATTAGGATCTGTAAATCATGTTGAATCATGTAACTAAGTTTATTTGGCTGGATTATTGAGGGAAAGCTTTATGTTCTATTCATTTTCAGAGTAAATGGGGCGGATCTGGGTTAGCATCTAAAATATGCCCCTTTTTGGCTAGGGAAGGGGTTACCAATTGAAGAAATTTGAAACGTTTTTTAATCAACAGGTTGGGTTCGGTGTAGGCGTATTTGGGTTGGGTCAGGTTTGGGCATATTTGGGTTGGGTCAAACCTTATGTGAACCTGACCTGGCACATTCCGTTTGCGACCCTAAATCAAGTAGTTTTGCTAATTTCAGTTAACTGGAAGCTGATATTATTCAAGTTGTTACTGGAGTTTCAGTGTAGTGCCTATGAATTTTATCAGGCGACTATGCTTATACAATCTGCTTCCAAAGCATGAATAATCAATACAAATGTTATGGTTTGTTTTGCTCCATTAAAAAACATGAATCGTATCAATCAAATCAAATGTTATGGTTTGTTATAAAGTGATACGTTGTTATAAAGTGATGATTTTTATTAACTATTTTGTCATGAAGATATCATCTTTTTCATAGTGGGTACTTCATTTTGATAATATTTGCCTCTTTTATGTCTGGATCATGAACTGGACATCATATCAAAGATCAGTTAAATTTCTTTTAACACGTGCCCCACATCAAATATTTTATTGCAGTTGGCGTTCAATTTTGGCACTTTATATATATATATATATATATATATATATATATATATATATATATATATATATATATATATATATATATATATATATATATATATATATATATTGCAAGGTAAGTTAGAATATATATAAAGTCAGAAACAAAGATTACACAGCGGCCTGAGTCGGGGTTGACAGAACAAGTGACTAGGGGAGAGGACACAAGCGTCGTCACCCTAGATCAACCAGTACGACAACCAAACCCAGGACCACAGAACATAAACAATATACACGGAAAAATCCAAAAAGTAAGCCCTAAGCTAGAGGAATTTCATCCTTTATCAAGAATATCCCAATTGTCAAACGCAGGTGCAGCTTCATCCTCCACCTCATCAGTGTTGCGTAGAATAATTCGCACATCCGACTCAATTTCTTTAAAAAGGGTTATCTTGGACCTCTTCTTATTCTCAAATACCCGTCTATTGCGCTCGCGCCAAAGGTGCCATACAAGTGCCGAAAGGACTAATTTACCAAGGTGCCCCAGCTTTCCTTTCTTATTATAATTTGCCAAAAAGAAAACGCCAATCTCTGATAGAGAGAGTATCGCAGGCCCCGGAGCACCTAGCTTGAGGAGAGCTCTTCGCATGATATAATTAGAATAGGGACAGAGGAAGAAAAGGTGCTCAATAGTCTCGAGACACTGCTCCAAGCACAGCTCGCAGCAATCAGATGGGAGCGCACACCAAGTTGCCAATCGGACCTTAGTTGAAAGCTTATTGGAGAAAGCCCGGAGCAGGATTAAAGAGAACTTAGGTATGTGTTTATTGTACCATACAAGGTTGAAAAATTGAAATGGAGGAGATTTCAACCGGACAGAATCCCAAATTTGTTTGAATGCCGAAAACTTATGATTTACAGCCACACCTAAGTTCCATTCCCAGGTGTCAGCCGCAGTAGTAATAACCTGGCCGTGCAACAATGGCTTAAGTTGTTGTATTTCAGTATTTTCATTCCAGGAGGAGCCATTCCAATAATCAGAAACTCGTTTTTTACTAGACCCATCAGGAATATTGTATAGGGCCTTTAGGGGTCCACACTGGAGCCAATTATCATGCCAAAAAGTGTATCTTTCCCATCTCCAACTTTCCTCTTGATTAAATTCTCAGACCGGCTTCTACAATGAAGTAAGAATTTCCATGTACCCGATTAAGTGGCCGATGAAGAAGTTTCAAAGAAACAATCCGAATTCTTGTATTTGCCCCGCATGTACTCCGCCCAGAGCCCTCGAGAATTAAGAAATCTCCAAGTAAGCTTAACTCCTGCAGCAATGTTCAAGTCCGTAAGTAGTCTTAGGCCAACCCCTCCTTCCTCCTTTGGTCTGCAAATTTCATTCCAAGACCAAGCCTTAGTTGTCCCCCAGATAAATTTCCTGCACATAGAAGTTAAGGTACGGAGTACAGTAGTTGGGAATCTGTATACTTGAATCCAGAAGTTAATCATGCCATAAATTATTGTTCTAACTAACTCCGTACGGCCAGCTAGGGATAACATAGATGAGGTCCAGCCACTTAGACGTTTCTTGCATTTATCAATAAGACGGTTGTACAACTGAGCTCTAGGGTACATAGGAGAAAGGGGTAGGCCTAGATATGAAGTAATAGTACGTGCTTGCTTAGCTCCCAATAAATCTGCAAGGTCACTCGGATTTTTGACACCTTTGCTAAACATGGATAAGCTCTTGTCCCAGTTGATCTCAAGGCCAGTGAAGTGATGGAAGTCATGAAGTAAATTTTTAAGACCCCTGAAGGACTTTTGGTTGGCCCGACAGAAAACCAATAAGTCATCTGCAAAAAGCAGATGGGAAATAGAGCTAGTACGTCGCATGGGATGAATACTTCCTTTAGTGAGCGCCTTGGCAAGGAGAAGAGTAAAACATTCCATAATAATGACAAAGAGGTAGGGGGAGAGAGGGTCACATTGCCTGAGCCCTCTGTTTCCACCAAAGAAACCTGCAGTGGAACCATTTACCATGACGGAGGAGGCCGTTGATATGCATTCCTTAATCCAGCCAATGAACCTGTGACCAAAACCCATCTGGTGAAGCATGAAGTAGACAAATTATCTGTTCACACTATCAAACGCCTTTCTCAGGTCAAGTTTCAAGCATGCTCTGGACCCCATAGGGTTGCTAAAATCCCCGATTTGCTCATGTGCAAGGAGGGCACAGTCAGAAAGTAATCTCCCCTGAAGGAAGGCAGCTTGGTTTGGCGAAACAAGATCATGAATGAAGCACTTGAGTCTGTTGCAGATAACCTTACTAATGATCTTGTAAAGAACATTGCAACAGGCAATAGGCCTGTAATCTCCCAAAGAAGAAGCATTAGAGCCCTTTGGAACCAAAGTTAGGAAAGTGTGATTCACCTGCCTCAGCAAAGCACTGGATCTGAAAAAAGATTGTACGGCTCTCACAACATCATTTCCAATAAGATTCCAGTTATGCTGGAAGAAAAATGCATTGAACCCATCGGGTCCAGGAGATTTAGAAGCCCCCATCTGAAACACAGCTTCTTTGATCTCATCAGGGCTCACATCTCTTTCAAGCCATATAGCAGTTTCATGTTTAATTTTCTTCTTACGGACATATACATATACATATATATATATATATATATATATATATATATATATATATATATATATATATATATATATATATATATATATATAATATATAGAACAGTACAAAACATCCGCAAGGGAGACTAGGGCGAAGATAGAGATGGTGGGGATAGGGCACAAGCGCCGTCACCCATCTATATATATGTATATATATATGTATCAAAGCCCCAATATGCCTGATATGGAAAGGAGGGACGAGGACCAACCTTGAATATATACATATATATATACATACTAGTCATAACCCGTGCCCTAAGGGCACGATTCATTTAAAATATTCCCCACTCAAAATCGTATATTCTCTAATTTTAAACGAACAACAATTATTAAAATACAATAATTTTTTATTTAGTTCACCATAAAAATTTTTGTTACGCCCAAAATTTAGTGTCCCCGAAGAATTTTGTTACACCAAAAATTTATTTCACTCAAAATTTAGTTCCCTCCAGATTTAACTCGTGCCCTTAAGGCATTGTTTATTTAAAATGTTTTCCCCCCAAAACTCTTGGATCAAGTAATTTTAAATGAACAATAATAATTAAAATACAATAAATGTTCTTTAGTTCCCCAAATAAATTTACTTCCCCCTGAAAATTTAGTTCCACAGCTTATTTAAAATATTCCACATCTCAAAAGCTTGGATCCTTTAATTTTAATCGAACAACAATAACTAAAGCACAATAATTATTATTTTGTTCCTCCAATTAGTTCTCTAAAAAATTTAGCTTCCTCCAGATTTAGTTCTCCCCAAAGTTTTCCAAAACTTATAATTTCTCCCATAATTTAGTTCTCACAGAGAATATAGCTCCACCAAAAATTTTAGTTTGCTCCAAAACTTAGTTCCATACAGATTTAGTTATCCCCAAAAATTTTGAGTTTCTTCCTAAAATTTTTACAAACTCGCATCTTACCCATTGATTCCTCAAGGTTCAATCTCAACCGTATTTATACCCACCCTATTTATCCTATGTGTAATTGTTTCACATTATATGATGCACTTGCAGCACTATGCTTTTATTACTCCCAATAGAAGGTGTTTTCTTTTATTTATTCGCTAAATCTCCCCTTGTTGGAAGTGTCCAATGAGATGGAGATTAAGATGTATCAACACCCAAAAAATAAGATCTTTGCTAATTCAATATAAATCAATTCAAAGCGATCAATTCTTTAAGTTTTGATCAGATAAAGCGGGTATTGATTGAAAGTCACTAAACTAAGAGGAGCGTGACAATTGAGGGGAGGATTGGAAATGGTTATAAGCGCAGTGCCATCGCTTCGAACCTTTTCTTATTTTTATTATATTTTCACATTCTTCCTCTGTCTTTGCTCCTGATGATTGATGGAGAAAGTGATTAGACACACACATGCACACACCTCTAAATTCTAATACACTTAGCATTTGACATATTAGTATATGATAGCAACATCATCATGTTTTGAAGCTCATCTACTCGCCTAATGTCCAAAATATAATCCCAAAAATAATAATCATGCATTCAGCCGTTTAGCCCATTAAATAAAATGACAAACAAATTCCAAAAAAATAAAACTGTTATAAACGGGCTTTTGGTGGGCCTACCCGTTAGTGGGTATCCACCCATTATGTAACCCTACCACTATAAATACAGGGCTATGGATTCCATAGCCACCACGTTTACAACACGTTATCAGCACGCTCGAAGCTAAGCCGAACCCTTGCTGACGGACAAACGCGACGCGAACGGGCTTCCTTCACCGAACGTCGCTAGATCCGGCGGGTAGGATCTAGAGGTAATCCTGAAACCCTAGATCTAAAATTTCATATGCGCATATGTTGAGATCCAATTTCCTGGATCAATCAATGAAATTCTCATCGTTTTTATTGCTAAAAATCAACCTTTTACAATTAAAAAACTTTGGAGATCAAAAAACACTTTTTTTACTAAAAATTGGATTTTTATCCCCAAAAACAATGAAACCCTAGGGGATCTTCTCGCCAGAACGCGAATCCCCCCCAAAACTCGCGCGAAAACCCCCTGCCCGCCACCCATAGTGGCGGCCACCCCCCCACCCCGCCGTTGAGACGGTGGGCTCGACCCGCCGCTGAGACGGTGGGCTCGACCCGCCGCCAGCAGCGGCGGGCCAACCCACCGCCGCCAGCGGCGGGCGACCCCGTGACGTGCGTTTATATTTCATATATTTACGCGCATTTTCTTCCGTGTTTTTCCGTATTTACCGCTGTCTTTTATTTGTTTTCTCGTGTTTTCTTGTATTTTCTTGTTTTCTTTCACTTTTCCGTATTTTCCGTGTTTTGCAGGAGTTTGCTGGCATTTGGGGCATAAAACGATGATATCATGTGTCCCCGGAGCAACGGGAGGAGTCACGCGTTATCCAGAGGGTCAAAGCAATGAAGATTGATGTTCCTCGGCCCTCAACCGATCGGGTGGATCAGTCACCCGATCGGTTGATGCACGCGTATCCTACCCGGGTGGCAGCAGAAGAAGAATAGCAGCTCACCCGATCGGTTCAGCGATCGGGTGAACCGACGGAGCCCTCTGTCATTTGGGCTGAATTTCAACCGATCGGGTGACTTATCACCCGACCGGTTCACCTGTAGCGGAATTTTCCAAGAGACGACCTGGACAGCTCAACCGACCGGTTCGTCGACCGTTTGAATCCGACGGAACTCTCGGCCAAATGGAGCGTAATTCCAACCGAGCGGGTGACATATCACCCGATAGGTTCATCTGTAGCTGCAATTCCTCATTTGAAGAACCAACAGAGCCACCCGCTCGCCTTAGCGCCCGGTTGAAGATTTTCGAAGCTCTCACCCGATCGGTTGACTCATCAACCGATCGGGTGGCGGTTTTTCTGTGGGCTTGGACCCGAACCATTATGGTTTCGAAGTGGGGCTATAAATACACGAGGCTGGCCGACTTGAGGAGGATTCTTCTCTAGTTTTTAGGGCTTTTTCATCCCCTTTGTTGGGAGGCTTAGGGTAGATTAGATTAGGTCTTTGCTCAATAAATCTTGTACCAGATTGTTGGATTCGAATCAAGATAAGTATTTTTCTTCTCTCATTTTCTATTGTATTGTGTTGTTTTCTTTGTTGCTTGATTGTGAATGTTTGTTTGTCATTATTATTGCTTTCTATCATGTTCTTCACCATCGAGTAGTGTTTGATGAACCCTAATACGGGTTAGGGTAGGATTGATGCTTGGAAATTTACATTTGGCTTGGTTGCATGGCATGTGTTCGATGAAATGTGTCAGTGGGGATTTCTAGCAATCTGGGTCCAATTCGTACGGTAACACACTAGTTGTGTTGGGGGTTGGAGTCCGGTGCTTGTCCAGTCAAGATCCGCTTCGATGTATTGCTAGAAATCACATTCGACCTATTTGGCCATTAGGGTTACACGGGGGTGTTTCATTGTCATTGGCGGGAGAAAGACCGCCTTTGACCGTCGGGCCAAGGGGGAATAAACTTGGTAATTGACTCCCTAGCCATAGCTCACGCCCCTAGTGTAGACATGGAGTCCTCGCACGTGGGAACGGCTTGGACGAAGTGTTGGGAGATATCATTGTGGCCTTAATGCTCCCGGTTGCGGAAGGTGTTAATGGACATGGGAATGCCCACCGTCCGGAACCGGGTAGGCCTAGCGTGCTTGGCACCGACCGGAATATCGGGCCATGGACGCTAGGTACCACCTTTTGGGGCAATGTCTCACCCTGGGTCAAGTCAAATGTCAAGTGTCATGAATGCTCTAGCCCGTGTTAGCGGGGATTCATTTCGTGTCTTTTTCATTTCATTCTTTTATTTCTACACTTCCACCCATATTATCCGCGTAGCTAGCACACGACCTAGGCGAGGCTAGTAGTCATTCAAGTCATCCACCTCCCTGAGTTCGATAAACCCGCACCCTACACTAACCGTGCACTTGCGATAAAACGACACCGCGCCCATACAGTAAACGGGGCGCCGGTCAAGTTTTTGGCGCCGTTGCCGGGGAGGCGTTCGGTTTGATATTAGCTTAGCTTGGGTTCGTTGGACTACGCATAAAAACACAAAAAAAATTTCTTTTTCTTTTTTTTAAAAAAAAATTTATTCAATAACCAAGAAATTTTTCCACCACTATTATATTATCTTTTTGTTATTCTCTTGTACTATTGACGCTCCTCTCTAGTTTTCTTATTTTTGTTGTCCCTGTATCTTTAGTGTAACCATGTGGAGATCAAATTTTGATGCTCAGATGGGAGGATACAATCCTTATTCGGTTGTGGTTTGTGAGACTTGTGGGATGGCGGGGCATATGTATTATGATTGCCCATTTACGCTCGAGAGCCTCCCCCTACACCAAGGCCAAACATTTTCCCACAACCTTAGCCCAAACACCTCCCATCCATTTTCTCAACCTTATACCCCTCCACAAACACAAGAAGAATCAAGCCTCGTGTCTCTCCTTGAAAGTGCCATGTTTAAACAAGGCCAAATATTACAAAACTTAATGGTACCAATCATCGAGCCTACACCGAGGAGAGGGGATGAAGGAGAGGATATACCCACTTCCATGGTTGAGACCACCATGCAATCAGCCACCATAGACACATCTCATGCCGATACCCCATTTTTCCATCACCACCACTTGGATGACGAAGTATTTTTGATGATGATAGTGAGGATGGGGAGATGTATCTAGGATTTGTGGGAGATATTTTGTGTCTTGATTTGGATACCCCACATGAGTCCTATGAGAGCACTGAGGAGTTTATAGAGATTATGCATACATGCAAGGAGGATGTGCGTGAGGACGAGGACACCATGACCACATACGAGGGGTCTGCTCCACATCCACCGCCACAGCCATCTCTGTCACAGCTTCCTCCTTGGTCGGTGGTCAACCATAAGGATGTCATTCAGGACATCGGGCAGATGGTAGAGCATGAGCATATCGTCGAGGAGGATGTGCATGAGGGCTTGGATACGATGGTCCACTCCATGGAGCCCGAGTCACATCTACCTTTACCGTCGCTCTCCACTTCTTCTGTGGCTAAGCATCTACTTGAACATATTGCCCCTATTCAGGGAGATTTTCATACTCACTTCCACTCCACTTTTAAGTCTCGCTTTTCACGTCCTATTCCTTTAGACTTATATATTTTTGACACACCATATCTCTCACAGGACACAGGATCGACTTCCCTTGAGGTATGCTGCGGTGTGTCACCACCTGGAGAGCAACTTCACATGGAGAGCGGGGATTTGATCGTCGCTAGCACAGAGGATAGCATACCATTTCCAGGGAGTGTTCGCCACATTTCATATATTTTACCATCATTTACCGGTGACTATCTCTGGGATACATTTATTTTGGGAAATAATTTCTTGCTATGGACTAATGCACCTCGTCCTTTGCAGGTCACAGGTGGACACCTACGAGGGATTCTTGGAGGTGCATTGCTTGGGTCCATTGGCACATGTGGCACATCGTTTCTGGCGGAGCCACAGAAGGAGCAGTTAGAGCAGCTACCTGCCCCGCTCCAGATCTTGGATCCACCTATGCTCAGGTGTATCCTAATCCAGTAGTGTAAAAAATTACCGCTTTCTAGTTTAGGTTTGAATAATCTCGTCTCCTCTCATTAGAGGGGAGCGTATCTAGGGTTTGCTTTTGCATCTTAATAACCCTTCATGGCGTACCCTTCTATCATGTCACCCTCATCCTCTTCCGAGGAGAATGAGCACACCGTCTCTCCTGCATTTTGATTTCTTTCTTTTCTTTTCTGATCTTCCCCTTACATATTTCTGCATCACATTGATCATATCGTTTCACTGGCATTGTCATGTTCAGCTTGGGGGAAATCGATTTGTGTGCATGTTTTCGTGTGTCGTTGTTGTGTGTCTGTGTCTAGGTGTTCTTTTGTCGTGTTTTATATCTTTTATTTGAGTGTTTCTTTTTCTTTATTTTTTAGTTTCGCTCATGTGTTTTTCGTGTTTTTCATTTTTTGTGTCGGTGCGTAACTCCCTCCCATTTTCATTGCCCTCCCGTATTCACTACTATTGCATTGAGGACAATGCAAGTTTCAGCTTGGGGGAGTCGCACTTCGTGCGTCATTTGTCTCTTTTTCTTCGTTATTTGAGTCGTTTTTCTCCGTGTTTTTCTTTTTCTTTTTCTTTTCTTCTTTTTATCTCTTTCTCCTAGAGATGAACCCTATGATGAATTGCCACGAAAATCACATGCGCACCTTGCACAGCTTCGATAATCACATTCACTAACCCTAGGATATCGAGTCCTCTTGCATTTCATGCATCGCGGGTCCACTTAGCTTTTTGTGAGTCGTGTGTCGTGCCTAGCTGTTTGGTGTGCTTCTAATTTGTGATTTTACTTTATATACCTGTCCAGGAATGACCCCTAGATTATCATGCTTCGATCTGAATATGAGGTATTTGTTTTTACTGTCTGCTTCTTCTGCATGCTATATATATATCGTACGCTTCATTTCGCATGTGTCGGGATTCCACAATCAAGGACTAGGATAACCCATTTAGCCTATGCTCTGCTTAGCGAGAAATATCCCCTTTGCCCAATTGTTTAGAATCCGATTTCATTTTTATTTTACTTGGTGCAAATCCCCTCGTCGTGTACCGTTCTCCCACTTGGGAGAGTACACATGTATATATCCCAATATCCAAAAATCCAAAAAAGGAGAGAAAAGAAAAACCCAAAAAAGAAAAGAAAAGAGAAAAGAAAAAAAATATATGTATAGCCAAAAATCCAAAAAAAAAAATACAAATACCCAAAACCCAAAAATTTCCGTGTGTGAATATTTTTCCTATCTACCGAGAATAAAGGGAAGGCGAGAATTTGCACCGAGTGTTCTACTCCACACCTTCTCAACCTCCCTCGTTTTTGAAAACACTTGGCATAGGGACCTTCTAGCGATTATCTAGGATATAGTGTGGTGATTTCCTTGTCCCTAGCTGTGGAGTCCCCGATGCATGATACGCTTCTATTCTTATACTCTTCTCATGCATGCTTGAGCTAATATTCACCGCAACTTCAAATTGAATCGATATTTGGGTCTTTCTTTGGGTATGTGTATATGGAGCCTTATTGCACAATGTAGATAGCGACACCGTCTGCTAGCACACGACCACACTCACTTACGCTTCTTTGCATGGGCCCACGACACTTGTTTGGACTCACATTCCTTGGTTTAGTGTTGTGTTTTGTCGTATGCTTGCTTAGTGTTGCGTGTTTGATTTTGTTGGCCCTTACGGGCGATTTAGGATTTAGAGTTCTCTTTTTCTCTCTTTCTCTCTATTTTCTTCCTCTGAGCCCCTACTCTCACTCGTCTTCCTCGAGGACGAGGAAGAGTTCAGCTTGGGGGATTTTGACGTGCGTTTATATTTCATATATTTATGCACGTTTTCTTCCGTGTTTTTCCATATTTACCGCCGTCTTTTATTTGTTTTCTCGTGTTTTCTTGTATTTTCTTGTTTTCTTTCACTTTTCCGTATTTTCCGTGTTTTGCAGGAGTTTGCTGGCATTTGGGGCATAAAACGATGATATCATGTGTCCCCGGAGCAACGGGAGGAGTCACGCGTGATCCAAAGGGTCAAAGCAATGAAGATTGATGTTCCTCGGCCCTCAACCGATCGGGTGGATCAGTCACCCGATCGGTTGATGCATGCGTATCCTACCAGGATGGCAGCTGAAGAAGAATAGCAACTCACCCGATCGGTTCAGCGATCGGGTTAACCGACGGAGGCCTCTGTCATTTGGGCTGAATTCCAACCGATCGGGTGACTTATCACCCGATCGGTTCACCTGTAGCGGAATTTTCCAAGAGACGACCCGGACAGCTCAACCAACCGGTTCGTCGACCGTTTGAATCCGACGGAACTCTCGGCCAAATGGAGCGTAATTCCAACCGCTCGGGTGACATATCACCCGATCGGTTCATCTGTAGCTGCAATTCCTCATTTGGCGAACCAACAGAGCCACCCGCTTGCCTCAGCGCCCGGTTGAAGATTTTCGAAGCTCGCACCCGATCGGTTGACTCATCAACCGATCGGGTGGCGGTTTTTCTGCGGGCTTGGACCCGAACCGTTATGGTTTCGAAGTGGGGCTATAAATACACGAGGCTGGCCGACTTGAGGAGGATTCTTCTTTAGTTTTTAGGGCTTTTTCAGCCCCTTTGTTGGGAGGCTTAGGGTAGATTAGATTAGGTCTTTGCTCAATAAATCTTGTACCGGATTGTTGGATTCGAATCAAGATAAGTATTTTTCTTCTCTCATTTTCTATTGTATTGTGTTGTTTTCTTTGTTGCTTGATGGTGAATGTTTGTTTGTCATTATTATTGCTTTCTATCATGTTCTTCACCATCGAGTAGTGTTTGATGAACCCTAATACGGGTTAGGGTAGGATTGATGCTTGGAAATTTACATTTGGCTTGGTTGCATGGCATGTGTTCGATGAAATGTGTCAGTGGGGATTTCTAGCAATCTGGGTCCAATTCGTACGGCAACACACTAGTTGTGTTGGGGGTTGGGGTCCGGTGCTTGTCCATTCAAGATCTGCTTCGATGTATTGCTAGAAATCACATTCGACCTATTTGGCCATTAGGGTTACACGGGGGTGTTTCATTGTCATTGGCGGGAGAAAGACCGCCTTTGACCGTCGGGCCAAGGGGGAATAAACTTGGCGGTTGACTCCCTAGCCATAGCTCACGCCCCTAGTGTAGACATGGAGTCCTCGCGAGTGGGAATGGCTTGGACGAAGTGTTGGGAGATATCATTGTGGCCTTAATTCTCCCGGTTGCGGAAGGTGTTAATGGACATGGGAATGCCCACCGTCCGGAACTGGGTAGGCCTAGCGTGCTTGGCACCGACCGGAATATCGGGCCATGGACGCTAGGTACCACCTTTTGGGGCAATGTCTCACCCTGGTTGCAGGTTGCTGCCTGCTGGCGGTGGGCGACCCCGCCACTGCCTGCTGGAGGCGGGAGGCCCTATCGCTGCCAGCGGCGGGCCAACCCGCCGCCAGCTGCGGCGGGCAGCTCTGCCGCCGCAGCGGCGGGTCAACCCGCCGCCAGCAGCGGCGGAAACCACCCCCGCCGCCCGCCGCGGCGGCCCCCCATCCCCCCCCCCCGCCGCCGGCAGCGGCGGGCCCCCAACACCCCCCGACAGCCGCTCGTATCGGGCCCCCCCCCGGTGCGCGCTCATGTCCGGAAACCCTAGCCGCCTGAAGCGGCAATCCGCGCAACCAAAAACCCTAACTAGGGTTTCACCCCGAAAATTCACTTTTTTCAAACAATTTTTCAGATTTAAATTCGAATTTTCTTCGCTATAATCTGATTACATGTGATTTAATTCAACACTTTTTATTCGGATTATATGATTTTTAAAAGTTTAAAAATTAGGAAGATCCTGCGACCGCTCTGCCGTTAGTCAGCTAACCTAACGGTGCATGATGTTGCCTAGTGGTCCAATAATTTTTAAACGAAAAATCTGAATTTTCCACTATAAACTGTCTGTGATGATTAAATTACATGCAATGTATAAATTGCCTGTGATGATGCCTGCTGCATTATAACTGTCTGCGACGAATGTTAAATATTTGCTGTGGTTTTGGATCGGCTAGTTATCACCATTTTCTTTTTCATGCATTATTTTCTTTTTGAAGAAAAATGTAGTGAGGATAATTTTGTAATATTACAAGACCGGCGGACGCCTCAAGAAGATGAAGGACTATTCCAGAAGAATAGGGGCCCCACGGGGGTTTCCGAGTTGTACTTTCATTTCTTTTTGGGACTGTATGGACTGTAATTAATATGGTGATTAGCCGATCCACGCAGCAAATATCTGTGTCTGATGTGCTTAATTATTTATTTTTCTGTGAAAATATCTAATTATTGCCTATCTTTTTACATGCTAGAGTGATAAATGGCCAAAATTGCGCGCGTCGATTTCGACGTTTTGGATGCTTCAAGCAAGAACTACTTAAGCTGGCAGTTGGACATAAAATTCCATCTGCGAGCACAGGGATTGAGCCATGCCATCATTGTAGGTGATAAGGTTTTGATATAGATAAAGCGAAAGCAATTATCTATATCAGAAGCCATATCGATCGGACCCTGAAGGCCGAGTACCTCACGGTGGAAGACTCGTATGAGTTATGGACCGCCCTCGAGGATAGGTATAAACATCAAAGAGATGTTATACTTCCTCAAGCACGATATGAATGGGAAACCCTACGTCTCCAAGGCTTTAAGTCTATTGCCGAGTATAACTCGGCACTCTTTAGAATCACCTCACGCCTGAAGTTGTGTGGTGAAAAGGTGACGGAGGAGCGCATGTTAGAGAAGGCGTATACATCCTTCCACAAGAAGGATGTTATACTAATGCAACAGTATCGTGAACGCAAGTTCATGAAATTCTCAGAGCTTCTCTCATGCCTTCTGATGGCAGAGCAGAATCGTGACCTCCTTCTGGCCACCCATAACTCACGCCCTACCGGCACTGCTCCTGCGCCTGAAGCGCATCACAGCTCCTCCCAGAAGAAGAGGAGCAACTTCAAAGGCAAACCCCAGAAGGGCAAAGCAATGAAGAAGCAGGCTAGAGGACCCCCTCCCAGAAGCAACAATGAGGGGAGGAAGAAGAATAATGTGTGGAAAAGAAAGGACGACGGCTAGACATCTGCCCCCAGAAAGGACTGGGAAGATAAGTGCCACAGGTGTGGCATGACTGGACACTGGTCCAGGAATTGTCGGACTCCACGCCACCTGCAGGAATTGTACAAAGCGAGCCAGAAGCAAGCTGAGACAAACCTGGTGGTTCAAGAAGACCTGGCACCAATCAGGTTCATCGCTGAGGACTTCTCAAACGATGACCTGCTCGACTGAGGAAATTATCCATTTTCTATGCATTGTAGCTTTCCTTTTTGAGAAACTATTTATCTGCTTGTTTTTCCTTCTTTAGCATGTTGAAGTACTTTTCAAACATTAAATTGATTATCAGTAGTATATTTTCTGTGTGTGCCTTGTACTGAGATATTTTCTTTTAAAATAGATGGACTTTAAATGCCTAGTGGACAGTGCCTCTACGGACACGATCCTCCAAGACTTCTGCTTTTTTCAAAGCATTAATAAATACGATGGCACCGTAAATACAATTTCCGGTCCATCAGGTATCATTGAAGGATCAGGGGAAGCACAATTTATGCTCCCCAACAAAAACAAAACTACTTATAAAAGATGCACTTCTCTCCCCTAGCTCGCATAGAAACCTGTTAAGCTTTAAAGATAGCCGCTTAAACGGATACCACCTTGAAACGGTGAGCAAACAAAACAGAGAATACCTTGATGTAACGTCTCATAAAAACGGTGCTAAAAACACCGTCGAGCGTTTTGAGGGACTCCCGTCGGGTCTCTACCACACAAGGATCAGAGCAATGGAAACAAACACACTATAGCACCAGAAGTGGCATAATCAACCAGAATTCAAACTCTGGCACGATAGACTAGGACACCCTGGGAGGAATATGATGCGTCGTATCATATCCCAATCCTGTGGAATTAACCCGAAAAGCCTGACGGTACTTCGGAAGGGTGCAAATCCTTGTCCCCCTTGTTACAAAGGGAAATTGATTACGAGACCATCCACCCTGAAGGTGGACTCTGAGTCTCCAAGTTTCCTAGAGAGGATACATGGAGACATTTGCGGGCCTATTCACCCCTCAAGTGGACCATTTCGGTACTACATGGTACTGATCGACGCATCTTCAAAATGGTCGTATGTGTGCCTCCTGTCCACCCGCAACGTAGCCTTTGCAAAGCTACTTGCACAAATTATAAAGTTACGGGCACATTTCCCAGACAACCAGATCAAGAAATTGCGTCTGGACAATGCTGGGGAATTCACATCACAAGTCTTCCTAGACTACTGCCAAGCAACCGGCATAGAAGTTGAACATCCTGTAGCTCATGTTCACACCCAGAACGGGTTAGCCGAATCTCTTATAAAGAGACTACAATGGATTGCTCGACCATTGTTGATGCAATGCCAGTTGCCGGTAAGTGCATGGTGACATGCCATACTGCACGCTGCATCGCTGATAAGATTACGACCGTCAGGTAGTCAATCTTATTCTCCGATGCAACTGCATATGGAAACCCGCCCGATATCTCTCACTTGAGGATATTCGGATGTGCTGTCTATGTCCCCATAGCACCATCGCAGAGAACCAAGATGGGTCCTCAACGGCGTCTTGGTATCTATATTGGTTTCGACTCACCATCGATCATTAGATACCTCGAACCCCTTACAGGGGACGCCTTTAAAGCACGTCTAGCAGATTGTGAGCTTGATGAAAGCACTTTCCCGAAACTAGGCATTAACACACAGAAGCAAGAAGCTTCAAAGACCATTACATGGGACACAAAGACTCTATCCCATTTTGCTCCGCGTAGAAACCAATGTGAAGAAGAGATCATGAAGATCCTTCAAATCCAAAACACAGTTCACATTTTACCGGACAAATTCACTGACAACCAGAAGATTGTCAGATCACACGTCCCTGCTGCAAATACGCCAGCTAGGATTGACATACCCAAATATGGATGCAATCCACCTGCAGCAGAAGCGGCCGTACCTCAACAAAAAAGAGGACGACCCCCAGGCTCCAAAGATAAGAACCCTCGAAAGAGGAAAAATCCTGGAGCAACAATAACGATACCACCACAGGATGCTGAGCTCAGCCCAGCTACCTCTCCCCTCCTAACAACCCCTGAAGAGGAAAATATAGGAGAAATATCATTAAATTATGTACGTACTGGGGAGGTACTGGACAGAAAAAGTACAATCATCGATGATAACTTCGCGCTCATTATTGCCACTCACGTCACTGAATACGACGATGAAACCGATCCACGCTCTCTAGCAGAATGTAAACGCAGAGAGGATTGGCCAAAGTGGAACGAGGCAATAGGAGTAGAGCTGGACTCACTCTCGAAGTGCAAAGTTTTTGGACCTGTAGTCCTACCACCAAAGGGTGTTAAACCTGTGGGATATAAATGGGTATTCGTGAGAAAAAGAAACGAGAATAACGAGATTGTGCGTTACAAAGCACGCCTTGTTGCACAAGGCTTTTCCCAACGACCAGGAATAGACTATAACGATACCTATTCCCCGGTCATGGACGCGATCACCTTCCGTTTCATTATAGGCCTATCCACAAAGGAAGGTTCCGGCTCATGGACGTTGTGACTGCATACCTATATGGAAAAATAGGTAAGGACATCTATTTGAAAATCCCAGACGGATACAAACTACCGACAAAAATGACAGAAAGACCTCGGGACGTCTACTCTGTCAAACTCCAGAGATCACTGTATGGTCTAAAACAGTCAGGTAGAATGTGGTACAACAGACTCAGTGAATTCCTAGTGCAACAAGGATTCACAACAAATGAATTCTGCCCTTGCATCTTTATAAGATCAAAGGGAACAGGATTCGTGATTATTGCCGTCTACGTAGACGACCTGAACATCATTGGATCGCCTGAAGAGATAGGTGAGATATCCAAAAGTCTCACACAGACTTTTGAGATGAAGGACCTTGGCAAAACAAAGTTCTGCCTAGGCCTACAAATTGAACACTTAAGCGGAGGAATCCTGTTACACCAATCGACATACACAAAGAAAGTACTGAAAAACTTTCTTATGGACAAATGTCATCCGCTTAGCACACCAATGGTCGTTCGATCATTGGAGGTCGACACACACCCCTTCTGACCGCTGGAAGAGGAGGAGGAAACACTGGGTCCGGAAGTACCCTACTTAAGCGCAATTGGAGCACTCCTATACCTGGCAAACTACACGCGTCCCGATATAGCGTTCGCAGTTAACTTACTAGCCAGATACAGTTCTGCGCCCTCAAAGCACCACTGGAACGGAGTTAAGCAACTTCTACGCTACCTCCAAGGGTCTGTGGACATGGGACTATACTTCAAGAAAGGTGTATCCTCCGACTTGGTCGGTTATGCAGATGCAGGATACATGTCCAACCCACATACAGCAAAGTCCCATACCGGTTTTGTGTTCACATACGGTGGGACGGCCATCTCATGGAGATCCGTGAAGCAGACATCGACAGTAACCTCATCCAACCACTCCGAGCTTATTGCGATCCACGAAGCTAGCAGAGAATTCTTTTGGCTTCGATCAGTCATCAACCACATCCTTAAGACCACCGACCTGAAGACGAGAGATCTTGGACCTACCACCATGTATGAAGACAATGCTGCCTGCATCGCTCAACTACGAGGGGGCTACATCAAAGGTGACAGGACGAAGCACATATCCCCCAAGCTCTTCTGGACGCATGAACAGCAAGTGGACAACCAGATCGACATCCAGCAGATCCAGTCTTGCGACAACCTGGCAGACCTGTTCACTAAAGCTTTGCCTCGCAGCACCTTTAGAAAACTTGTACTATGGATTGGGATGAGACAGTTGAGAGATCTACAAGCCTGAAGCTTGTACTTATCAGGGGGAGTTAATGTAGTGATGTACCATTTTTCCTTGGCTACTGGTTTTTCCCACTGGGTTTTCCATAGCCAAAGGTTTTAACGAGGCAGCCACATCAACTCTGGATCCAGAAGTATCCACCTCTGATGTTATCCATCGATCAGGGGAAGTTACAGAGACTTGTACTCTTTTCCCTTAGCCACTGGTTTTTCCCACTGGGTTTTCCTTGGCAAAGGTTTTAATGAGGCAAGTACTCTTAAACTTAAGGATCCAGAAGTATCCATAGACCCATGATCAGATAAGCTCTATGAACCCTGAAGCGTTCATCACGGCTTACAACAATGGATGGATAAGGGGAAGTGTTATAAACGGGCTTTTGGTGGGCCTACTCGTTAGTGGGTATCCACCCATTATGTAACCCTACCACTATAAATACAGGGCTATGGATTCCATAGCCATCACGTTTACAACAAAAACCATAAACAGACTCCAGAAAAAATAGAATCCCAAAATGGAAAATCCAATAGTAATAATCCAATTTCCCCCATTCAGCCAATTAATCATGCATTACAAAACTTTTTATCGTCTCAACAAATTCAAGTGCATAAAAAGAAAACCCAATCACAAAATCAGTAATATCTACGATCTACAAAAGCTTACAAAAACCAACCATAAAACATAAATTTCCTCTATAATTGTAAATTGGTTTTCTCACATGAATAATCCATTTTATCATCCAAACTCCTCTGCTATAAACAACAATATGGTAATCATCAGGATGATTCTCAGCAACCTTCTTCCTACCTTCCTCCAATGAGACGTTGTGAGCGCTCGTCAATCTCTCAGCGACTGCTCTCTTATCATGCCACTTTCAGTCCAATACGTGCCACCTTCAATTTGAAAACATTGAAAAATTAGAAACATATTAAGACAACTATATGGAAAATAACAATGCAGTCAAAATCCATCAGTGAATGAGATGCAGATCTGAGGGAAGTATAGACTGCTCTCCTATTAGGCCCTTTCCATCCAACACTTGCCACCTTCAAATTCAATTTTTTTTGGAAAATTAGCAACATATCAAGACAACTAAATGGAAAAACAGCGATGGAGGAGCTACAGATATGTGGTAAGCAGAGAACACCGTCTGAACAGAAATTGCACTTAGATGGTATGCATTAAGCCGGTAAGAGAAGAGTAACCCCATGTCTAATTGCACTTAGATATTTTTTGAATCTTTGTTTGCTGAATTTTAGTGCAAATTATCTGAGGTATTTCTGTATGGACAGTCAACTGCTTTTTTCCACGTTGCTACGTTAATGATGGGCTTGCAACAGAACAAAATTGATATCGAATGGACATTGAAAATCGGCATGTGTATGTTGAAGCTCAGATTCTGCATTTTATCTCTTTTAGCATGTTTCATTGGTATTCCGTCCTCCACATAAAAATAACACAACTATATAGAATGTGCTCATAGGATCGCACATCGGATTATAGAGATGAACCCTGTTTGAATCAAGAAGATAAAAAAACCAAAACAAAAATATAAAAGATCACACCTTGTACTACTGTGAGAAGATCTAGAAAAGTTAGATACAAAATTGTGAGAAGAAGAAAAAATTTCATGTTTCCATTGAATCCTATACTACAAATCACATGAAGCAACATCCATCAACATAATTGATCTAAAACATCATATATATTAAACAATAAACACAAAAAATAGAAAAACGAGAGTTCTGTTTTCGATATAAAAATAACACAAATATATAGAATTTACTCGTAGGATCATACATCGGATCATAGAGATCAACCATATTTGAAGAAAAAAACCAAAAAAAATTTAAATTTTGCATTCCATCACCATATGAATCCAACCCCTACGGAAATTTCTAGTGAAGAATATTTGAGGCTTCACATAAGAAAACAAAATTTAATTATAAGTTTAATAAAAAGAGATGGTCTTTGAGGAATATACGACAACATCTCTTGTGCACTCTTGAACAGAAGCTAGATTTCATCCATTGTAACAAAAATTATACCAATCAAGCAGAAAAAATAGAACGTACCAAAGAATTGCCTTTGCAGATTCTCCTATATGGTGTCGTTATTGCAAAACCCCCATTGTATTAACTCTCGAGATTCTGCTTGATCAATTCCAAAAAATCCCTCGAAATCTGTTTGCAACAGTATAAAACATTTAGGAACGGGATAAAATAGAGCAAGCTAAAATTACAAACAAATGCAACTTAAATTAACTTGCGGCATCGACCAACTCTAATTGGAGTAGGAGTAGGACCGAATGACTCATGCATCAATATTGTTGTAACATAAACAACATAAATTAATTAACAAATTATACAACTTTATAGAACGAAAGCTATTTCCTACTGATAATAAGTAAATTATTCGGTTGAATTTAATTTTACCTCCATAATTGATATTAGTTTGAAGGTTGCATTTCTCTTCCACATTGTGCTTCACAAATGCAACAGAGTAGGAGACATTTAAAACAACACAAAACTGATGCAGTATGAGACTTTTTAGGATGGATGCCAAAAAAGAAGGTTTACAGGGTTATCTTCTCTCAAAAAATCCTAAGATTCAACATATCAATATAGCGACGCCATGTCTGAAATGATGGTTCAGGCGGTTGGCCTGATCATAAATCCTATGTGAAATTTTTTGAATTTCATTAGAGATGTAATGATTATCTTTTCAAGACATGATCACCTATTTTTACCTGTATCACATTAACGTGTTAGCTTTGAGTGTACATATTCATTTCTCAAGTATGTGCTTTAGTTAAGGTTACACGAAAATGTTTTCGAGTTGTTAGTCGCTTAACGAAAAATTGATACTGCTAGATATATTATTGCTAGTTTGTTGCTTTCTAAAGGAAGACATCGTGTGCCATTTACATGGTAATAGACTGAAATCTTGTTGATTGCTTTTCAGCATAATATTGTGCCACATAGAAAGCACATCATTTTGCCGTTTTTCCAAGCTGACATATTTACTATGATTTTCTTGTATGTTGTTAACCACAATGAGTGCATGAGATGTGATTCAAAACGTGTCTTTATGGATGTTAGCTCACATCATGGGCATGTATCTTCCTAGCGTGTGCCCGTATCTTATGACTGTCAACAACCGTATTAGGTTGTATGAAAGTTCCTTCTAATTTTTTTGACCGAAATCGAAAATAAAAGAACTTCCCTCTCATTTGTGTCTAATTAGCTACATTACCATGGCAATGGATGAAAATCCAAATTGCATGGAACATAAAAACACTTGGTTAGATACGGCTAGATGAAGGAGTGTCATGTGCTGCAAATTGGTCTTTTACATGCACCTTTCTACAATCGCTGCTCGACATGCTTTTGAGTCATTTTATTATATCAAAATTCTTTCGTATCATTATTTTGAAGCTGTTCATCATGTTGATTTAATCATTGATGCAAATGTTGGCTATAATTACTGTGTTCCTTGACCGGGTCATTGATAGTGAAATGCTGAGATGAGGACAATATGACACGATGATACTTAAGAAAATTCTAATATATATTATCAAAATAGAAATGTCATGTCCATTTGTGTGATAGCTACATGCCACAACTCCATGGTTGAAGTGTCCTGATTTCTAGGCTAAAAGTTACTCTTATGACCATGTAGAATGAAAGAAGCATGAAGAAGAAGGCTGCAGCTTTTACAGCATGACATGAAGAGATCATCATCCGATTCTTTTTAGATAAAAATGAATATGAGATATGAAGGACAAAATGGGAAGGTTTCAGGATCAGAAGCACAATTTTCTGAGATATGAGATATGAAGGAAACTTTTCTGTGCTACATATATTTCTAAATATATGCCACCAAATTTTTTGAGATATGAAGCAAAAATGATCATGAGATATGAGATATGAAGCAAAAATGATTATGAGATATGAAGCAAATTTTCTGAGATATGTGTGATATGTGACATGGTGATTTTCTGATATATATGAGATATGTGACAGCACTTTCATTCTGAGAAATTTTCTGAGATATATGAGTTATGTGCTTCTGATCCTGAAATTTTCCCATTTTGTGAGATATGTGACAACACATTCATGTAGCACAGAAAATTTTCTGAGATATGTGAGATATGTGACATGGTGATTTTCTGATATATATGAGATATGTGACAGCACTTTCATTCTGAGAAATTTTCTGAGATATATGCGTTATGTGCTTCTGATCCTGAAATTTTCCCATTTTGTGAGATATGTGACAACACATTCATGTAGCCCAGAAAATTTTCTGAGATATGTCATGCACAGAAAATTTCAAGAATCACAAAACCTTCCCATTTTGTGAGATATGTGACAACACATTCATGTAGCACAGAAAATTTTCTGAGATATGTCATGCACAGAAAATTTCAGAAAATTTTCTATTGATTTCTCCCAAAACCACAATTTTCTGTCGATTTCTCCCAAGTCAGCCTCTTATGCCATGTCTACATGAATGTGCTTCAGTTGTAATCCCATAAGAGCATGACATGCAGAAACTTGAAAATCGGCAATCTCGACTCTACTGGCAACCTAATCCACGAGTGTTAGAACTGAGGTATTTGTAATGAAAGGGTGCCTCACAATGTGCTATATGAGACTTTTGTTGAAATGAACATACCAAGTAGTCAGGAAGAAATTTGAACCTTAATCATGTCTTGATATTTAATCATATATGGGACAAAATCGAAATCAGATTAAACAATCTATTATCAATATGATTATTAGTCTCGCATCTTTCCGCAGATATCAAAACGGATAGTCCCTGAACATCGGATTGCTCATCCTGAAAGCCCAAAAATTCCATCATAAATCAATTCCTCGCCACATTTATTTACTAGATAACAAATCAAACATGAAACAAATCCAAATAAATCTAATGAGAATTTTAATAGACCAGCAATGGCTTCTTCGACGAAAATCGCCATGCAAGCTCTGCCATGAATCGGAGAGGATCTCCCGATCTTGGAATCACTCAAATCAATTTTCCAGAATCAAAAATTTTAGATCATGAATCAAGAAGTCGATCTATGTCGAACACAGTGAATCATAGATCACGGTCATGATAGTAGGATATCATGAATTTTAAAGGCAGTAAAAAGAAAGAACAGAATAGAACAGAATGATAGAGTGGAGTTGGGGATTTAATTTACCTAGATTGACAGCCTTTGAGATTTTCATCAGTGGAAGACACTTGCATTATGCAATAAACATTCTCCAAATCAAAGAAATATAGCTAAGAAGTTGTATGGTTGTCTTGTTCTTCTTGGATCACTCAAATCTATGTTCCCAGAATCAAAACTTTCATAACAGGATTCAAGAAGTCGTTCTATGTCCTCACCGTCGACCATGTTGGTAGAATCTCTGAACTTGGCCTCCTCCATTTTCTCGGTCTCCTTCATTCCATAGAGTTGCAGTTGAGAGATGGGAGGGGGCTTGCACTTATTGTAGAGATCCCAAAAATTAATGCATTGATGGTTGAGTTCCCCAGCCACTCCCCCCAACAAATTAATGATTCCATCCAAATTTCAAGTTTTCCCACCAAATGACTTCCCCCCAAAATTGAGATTGCCACATAGGATAAAACTTGCCACATAGGACAAAGCTTTTTCCTAGTAAGATAAGATTCAAAATATGCTCTCTTTTATAGAATAGATATCCCTGATTATTTTTTCAATCACCTTTTCTTTTTTTCTTTTTTCTTTATACGGTGCCAAATTGAAACTTTCCAAATTTCAGCTACTTGAATGAAAAATTTAGTTCTCGGACATAATTCGACACCAAGTTTACTTTTTTTGGTAAAATTAATTATGAAAACATTCATATAAATGTCCACATTGTTGAGGGATGTATGCCCTCAGATCATTTGTATTTGATGCAAATGATATTTAAGCTTAGATAGGGACTATGTTGCATGAGAAGCAAAAGGAGTTAAATGTGTCTTAAAATTGTTTAAGACAATATTTAAATATAATAACCGCGTCGAAAATGTTACCTGTGTGACGGGATCATCCCGGCCTAAACACAGGTTCAAATTGCGTCAAAAATGGAGTCGAAATGAGCACAATGAGTCTATTTAAAGGTGTTTAAATAGAAGGCCAAATAGAAAGGTGGTCAGCCCAATCTGATTGGGCTGAACCAGCCCCAAAGTCAAAGCAAAAGGGGGCCCAACACCATCGCATGGGCCCATGCCCAATCTTCAAGGCGCCCCCTTTAAGGGGCGCCTGCCGCTTATCCACGGGCCCGGGCTTCCCGGGCCTATCTACTGCTGGCGCCCGTTATGTGCGCCAGGGCAAATGCGGGCCCAGGCTTAGCCCGGGCCCGGGCTACTACGTGCCCGTGCTTTGCACGTGTATGCGGCATGAGCCGAGACGCGAGCAACACACGTGTGCACGTGCCTCGTGGCGCATACGCTGCACGTGCCTCAGTGTAGTGGGGCCCTTTTCCTAGGGCTTCGAGCCCAGATTTGTGGCGGCTGACTTGTGTGACTTTTTGGCTTTTTGGCTAACTTTATAACTACATTTGAGGGGTCAAACGGACTCCGATTGACTCGTCATTTTTTCCTATGCATTCATCGTTGAACACCCTTCGATTTGATAGGTTGTATCAAGATCGAAACTCAACGGTGGAGGAGTTAAAATTCATGGAAGTTGGCCTTTTGTTAAGGCAAACTAACTTGATTTATTAACTCCAAAAAGAACAGTCCCCCATCGAAAGTGGAGTAACGGATAGGGGTGAGCCGCCTATATAAATAGGGGTCAGGGGTCTGCTCCCCTCCTTTAAACTTGTCCCAAGCTCTAGATCTGAGTGGCTCCCAAAAGTTTGGAGCACGCTCAGATCTTAGCTTAAAATAAATATTTTTCTCCTCTCCCTAAATTTCTGCCTTGCTCCTGAAGGGCTCTAGCAAAGCCACGAAGGAGCTTGGATCTGATCCGAAGTCTTGACGGAGGATCCTCTCAAGTGAAACTTTCTACGGTACGTGGTTGGCTCAGCGATAAGGGGGTTGCTCGCCTCGGAACGCGGTGCGGTTCGAGGAGCAGTTCGGTGCGGGACGGGGAGCGGCTCGAAAGACGGTATGGTACACCTTGACTGTACCAAGGCAAGGTTCCGGGTATGTAATTTAGTAGCTTTCTAGAATAATTTTAATAATGTCGCAGTAGTATAGATCCCTCTTGGGGTGGTTAGATCCACCCCAAGTCGGCATAGATTCTGCCTAAGGTTCTGGCTTTCCTTCGGCCTTAGCTAAATTGTTTAGCTATATGTTTTTCCGCTGTGTTTTTATCCCTCTGGTGTCCATTCGACCTAGGACGGGAACAGATCTGTGCCCTAAAGGTCCGCTAAAATCCATCAGTGGTATCAGAGCCTCGTCTGCATGATGATCTAGGACTGCGGTAATTTTAAAATTATTGATTGCTTACTAAATGCACATAAAAGATTCTGACTTTATGTGATATCGTTAGAATGCACCCCTTCTTGTAAAATGCTTTAAAGTTGTTTTAAAAGCATGGAATTTTTAAGAGAATGCCTTCTAAATGCAGTTAAAATGTTTTTAACTTTATGCGATAATTTTAAAAATAATTTTAGATGCTTTAAAATTTTATGTGATAAAATTTCTGCAAGCAAATTTTAATTTGATAATTTTTTAACATATGTTCATGTAATAAAATTATGAGATAATTTTGAACATGAAACTTTAAATTTTATTAGATAAAATTTTTATGTTTTAAAATTATGTTGCATGTTATGTTTAGTTGAAACATAAAATGATTATGTGATAATTATTGTTTATTGCTGACACGTAATTTCATATGATTTAATTAAGATGTTAGTGGTAATGGCTATGTTATTTTTGTACCTTATTTGATAACACACGAAAACCCTTATAGGTTAGCCATTAAGAATCTTTAAAATTTATAAGATGAATTTTAATGACATGCCATGTTTTGACAAATTGTTACAACTTTTAAAATACTTAATTCCTGATTATGGTTGTTCTTTTAACGATGATTATTATTTTAATCGTTATAATAATAATTTCATTAAATGACTACATTTCAAAAGTGTTGTAATTTGAATTTGTTAAAATCCTAATAACGATTAGGATAGCACGTGAACCTTATAGTTGATAAGGATTTAATAAAAGTTGTTAACAAATCCTAAAATTTTGAATTTTAAGGATTCAACTAGTTACTACGATTAATTAGTTGTTAATAAAATCCTTTTAGTTTACTGCACGCATATATAAATGATAAGTGTCATTCAATGGATCATGATACCGATCAATGTGCTTGGTTAAGTGTGTTGGGTCACCCTAGCTAGACTGTGGGTAAGTACCATGGCTTAGTCAATTTACTGGCCGTGTCCGCTTGACCGCAATGACACAAACCATGATTATATGACACCCTGAACTATACCTAAGTCTAATACATTAATAATCTTTTTCAAGATTAGCCGTAACCCTCCTTGTTTTAGGGGTTGGTAACTATAGGACCCGTGTTCCAATTGTTGAGCTACACTCAAACTGTGACATGACAACCTTGTAGGAACCAACTTCTTAAATACATATGATGTAATCTTGATTGACCCAAACTGTCGTATCGTGAATACATCGAGCGCTGGCATAAGTTAATCTAATGATGTAGTCTAGACTTAACCCAAACTGTCGTGTCGTGAATACACCGAGTGCCGGCATAAGTTAGGCTAGACAAGAAAACAAGGGTCCGACTAGGCTAGTCATTGTGATTTGGATGAGCACACTCATGATCATAAATGACTAGGGGTAAAAACCGATAAGAGAATAATATAAGATATGATTGATGAAGAGTCATCTATCGATCGCAGAGTCAAGTAATTTGTTGAGATACACTCAAGGTTGTAAGACTCAGGGTGATTGGATCTCTTTTCCATTAATTTAATTTTAATCAAATCGTTCATTGATTGGCTTAAAATGGTCGCAAAAATAGTGGGAGGATATAGATTGATAAAATTCATTCTATCTATATTTAATATAGAACATATACTGAACTAGGGTAAGTTCTAAGTTTACCGATGGAATCAAAATATTATATTCTAACGGAATAAGTTAACTGGTCAAATAGGTTAGTTAATGGAATATCAAGTTAAATTCTAATCGATAGAATAAACTATATTCTCGTTGACATTAAAATGACCTTCTTAAAGACAGACTTAAGGAATATGATTTCATTAAGTTCTCAGTCCAACAAAATAAATGCACGCTATAAGTCACTCGCCTCTATATGGGGCAGATGGAACATATTGATGTTTAAAAGCATGTTTTCTCTATACAATTTGTTGAGCGACACTCAAGGTTGTATGGAAAGCAGGTTCGATCCGCAAGATTCGAAAAGTTTGATCAAACTGTTGAATCGAATGTGAGTGCATGAGCGATGCAAGACTATGTATCCCAACCGGATCTTAAGACGAGCAACTTGTTAAGCTACACTCAAGGTTGCAAAGCTCAGGCGTTCGGATACATGAGATGCTTGCATAGCTATTTAAATTTTTGTTGAGACATTTGATATCTAAATGAGATTTAGAAAAGGAAAAAGGCACTCAGAAAAGTCAAATTGAGAAAGATAGTTTTATTTATCATTAGTAAAGTCGTAAGTAGGAGGAACTGAAAATGTGACATAATTGATGTCACGGTTTTAGAATAATTGTTATACAAAAGACGTCTAAAACATTTTTTACGAATGTCGTCACCTTGCTTTTGAAGCAATGTTTTGTGTTAGTAATTTGTAATAACAATAATATGTTAAATGTTAATATATGAATCGCAAGATTGTAATAAACTTATATGGCAAAATAGACTAGGCCGTATCAAAGAGACTATGCTTCACTAGTCACATAAAGAGGGGTCTGACCTCTCGTATTATGAAGTCTACGGACACTTGTGAATCTTATTCTCAAAGGTATGATGGTCGAAACTCCTTCTGTAAGACAGTGGGAAAGCTAGTTGTTGAACTCGCAGTCTCGTACATACTGATGTACTGGACCGAAGTATAAGTTAGCCAGGATAAGTTGTTCTTATTATTATTACCACACATGTTCTTGATGAAACACAAGATAAAATAAAGAACAAAATAACAGAAGTATTTGAACTGATTCGATTAGATCGAAAAGTCGAATACTTGGCGGTATAAATCTTGCGTAATTAAAAGACAATGTGATTTTCTCGCAGGTTAAGTCTCTCAACATATTGGATGTGTTGGAGAGCATAAATCGCACTTTGTTAGACATAGTGCAATTCATGGCAAGTTGACTGAGTTACAATCCCCCCTCTGGGTTATGTCCCAAATTATAAATGCCTAGGTTTTGATAAGGTTCTGTGAGGACCTTATCAGTAAGATATTCATTAAATAAATCGTTAGGAAGTTAAAGGATTACTCGAGTCTCGTGAGACGAAGAGTCGATTTAGACATCATAATCGATGATGGTCTAAGATAACTTCCAGGATGAAATTCAGAGTAGAGACTCTTATTAACAACTTGATGCAATAGGTCTGTGCACATGAATAAAGTATGGACTTTAGTTTACATGCCCAAAGAAAGAGTTTCTTTGACTGCAAGTGAATCTTCAAGTCAAGAAGATTGGTGCAGAAAGAAAATAGTGAAGTACAATTATGTTGGTAGAGAACGGTTTTCATCCTAACTTCTATAAACAGATTATGATGAAACTGTCTCGCCAGCAGATGCGTACAGATCTACTCGGACCGAACTCGATGTAAATGCTATGATAACCATGAAAACTGGTGCATCCATTTAAAGTTCGTTTTCTAAATATGATTTAGAAGAACAAACTTTTATGAATTGTCCAGAGAGTTTTCAAGGTCAGTGGGAGCGAATAAAACACATGCAAGGCATCAAGGGGATGGAACATATTTGATAAAGTGATCAAAAGAGTTTGACACTTTTAAATATGAACCATCTAAAATGACAGTAACTTATAAAAATTATTGTCGTAAGGTATAATGAGCTGGATGAGATCAGGGAAATTAAATATTATGGATTCCAAAGGACCAAAGGAATTATTTGAATGAGATTCAAATGGTTGGTCTAATATGGACATAGAAACCCCTTAAGTCTATACAGTAGACGGTTTAGCAGATCCACTTATGAAGGCTCTACAACATGAAGTCAAGAAAGACTTATGTGTAAAATACGGTATGAGATACCGGGATCAATGGGCCTAAGTGCAAGTGGAAGATGTAGCAAGATAGGTATGTCCTCGAGGTAATTATCTCTGTGTAATTGTACAAACATCTTGTTCAAAATAACAGTAAGCTGTTTGGTATAAATTTATCTAAGGTAAAGTCCTAAGACTTAATGCAAGGTCAAACATGTATCGAGATGAGTATCTCGATCATGAGAAATGCTTAACCATCTATAGCATAAGTTTAAAAGGGTTCGTGGTCGTAGATGTTTCGAGAAAAGGATATTGAAACATAGGATAGACCATTGTGTCTTTGTCTTCACCGTATAGCTGTGATGATGATCTCATGATTGTTTCACTTGGCGAAGTCGAAGATGAGACACAGGTGCTCATTGGAGAATGAGTTCACTGAATGACCCACAAGAGTTATTATATGGTTATGATTGACCAAGCTGTCAATGATAACTCTTAGTGATGATAGGCTAGTTGGTCTTTTGACTTGAGGTCATTGTACGAACCTGTGTGTGAACGGTGTCACTCAAACCCTTGACCTAGCTTCGAGGCAAGGCATGTCGAAATGTCTTTGGTCCGATGACATTTAAAGTGTACGAGGAGAGTAATGACCAAGATAAGATTCGTCTCTCCCGGACAATGGGAGTTAGTGTCGTAGTGTTAGTTCGGTCTTCAGTGAAACCTCTGGCCAGAGTATGTTGGAAGATGTCCAACATTATTTAACTAAAGATCGATGGAGACTAATCGGATTCGAGCTATTGGAGTTGACAGTTTGACCGTACCCTAGGCTTGAACTTAACGACATAGTTTAAACGAAGAGACTATAACTGCGGAATTCATCACGGACACAGTCAGGGTGGTTCCGACAACACTCATGTCGATGAGTTAACCACATAAGTATGATAATGAAACAGGGACGGTAACTGCTGCTCATGGTCACTATCGTTTGGGGCTTCGAGCCTCACTTGTAGTAGGGTCAGGCTGTAAGGTCTCACACAGAGTGCGACCTTCGTCTAGTAATAGGTAGAAACATTATGGAGAATATGCATTTGATGCAAGGAATAGAAAACTGCAAAGAGTTTGCAATTATCTTCTGCATTCGGGATAAATGATCCTGAGTGCAAGTGGGAGATGTTGAGGGATGTATGCTCTCAGATCATTTGTATTTGATGCAAATGATATTTTAAGCTTAAATATGGACTAGTTTGCATGAGATACAATAGGATTTAAATGTGTCTTAAAATTGTTTAGGACAATATTTAAATATTATAAACACATTGAAAAGGTTACCTGTGTGACGGGATCGTCCCGGTCTAAACACCGGTTCAAATTGCGTCAAAAACGGAGTCGAAATGAGCACAATAAGTCTATTTAAAGGTGTTTAAATAGAAGGCCAAATATAAAGGGGGTAGCCCAATCTGATTGGGCTGAACCAGCCCCAAAGTCAAAGCAAAGGGAGGGCATGCCATCGCATGGGCCCATGCCCAATCTTCAAGGCGCCCCCTTTAAGGGGCACCTGCCGCTTATCCGCGGGTCCGGGCGCTGCCGGGCCTGATGTGTCATTATTTTCCACGTTTTATCTATATGATTACACATTAAAATGATTGCTCAATTACATATTTCATACCCTCTTACGCCCATAATTGGAACTATTGTACTTTAAGAGTGTTTGGTTGTATTTCAGAGAATATCGAGCGATTTGGAGTATATTTGTAACGACCACTTTTCGTTGTACGTTGTTCGTGCATGTGCTTTTGTCCGTGCACGTGTTTGTTTTAGACCTTGTTTGTTTGCGAACACTTTTGTGTGATATGCCGTTGCGAACGTCTCTGAGAGTATTAAATAGTGGCACTATCTTGGAACGACACTCCTCGAGTCATTTTTCCACAATTTAAACTTACCCGATGAGACGTGACGATTTTCACTTTTGACGGGAGACGTTTCTATTTTTAGTTTCGTCGTCCGACGTCGAATTTGAGATCCGTCTTCTTAGTTAGCTCACATTCGTCATCACGATCACCACGATATTTATTTTATAATTTTTGGAGTTCATTTGACCACTTTTATATTTTTAACAAGTTTTATAATATTTTTAATAATTAATTTTTATATTAAATTCGGCCAAAGAAAATTTATTTGAGTTTTAAACGTTTTAAAGAATTTTTGAGCCAATTTCCAGCTCATTTGGACCAAGTCAAATCCTTGGGTGAGTTGAAGAAGTTTAGATTTAAATTTTAAATATTTTTAAACTTCTAATCCTATTAGATTTAGCCCTAGACCAAGTCAACCCATCTACACTATATAAACAACCCCTAGGAAGACCTATTTTCGCAAGAAATTAGCCCTAGCCTCTTCCAAAAGCAAAATTGGACGTTGCGACGATTCGTCGCAACGTTGCGACGTTCAGCCACCGATCTGACCGAGAAAACCAACCCATTTTCCCCGCTCCGACCGATCGCCCCGCCCGCAGCCATCGCCGCTCGCATCGCACAGCACCGCACCGCTCCGTTCCCTCGGTCTGACCGAGGCCTTGGCCCGCATCCGCTTGTCGCCCCGCTCCGCACAGCGCTCCGCACCAACCCCCGCTTGTCGCCCCGCTCCGCACCCCGCACGACCGACCTGCTGCTCCGCACCGACCGGTGTTGCAGACGTTGCAACGTTGCAACATCGCCCGCCCCGCATCCAAGCGCACGACCGACGCTCCCGACCGGTCTGACCGAGAGATCTCCTCGCACCTGCTGCTGCGACCGACCCAAATCGCTGCACAGCCCCGTTCTCTCGCAGCGACCGATAGGATCTCCCGCATTGGCTGGGTACGACCGAGAGTCATTCATCGCAACCCCGCATCCGTCGCACCACTTGCCTCCGTGGGCCCCCCAAGTTCTCCAGAGGTATTGTGGGTCCCCCAAAGGTCCCTAGGACTACTGTGGGCCCCACCTAGGTGCGTTCTCTTCGACGACTTGCCGCGTACGACGTCGTCGCACGTCGTAGCCCGTCGTCGCACGTGCGAGCTTTGGAATCTGGAATCGTCGCCCGGGTTGATTGCTCTGAAATTTCCATCGAGGAATCTAATTGGAATCTGGACTTGGAGCGCGATCTTTTATTCCAACCCCCGGTGTCGCTACCCGACGCCGGTGTAGCTTTCGCGTCGTGTCGAGGTAACGTTTTGCACCCCTAGGACCCCCAACCCAATTGCATGCTAATAAAGACTAAAATCAGTATTTTTAAAGTATTTTAAATGTTTTAGCAATCACTAATCAAGATTAATAAAACGGATGTAGGCCGGTGGACTTGTGCACGTAGGAATCGTGACTTTGGACTCGTGGGACGGTGTTTTCTTGACGTGAAAGTTGCAGGCAAGTGAAACTTGCCAAACCTTGTTTAGGGCCATGTTTTTAGGCCACTTACTTGTTTCTAGCGTAAAAGAGACTAGTCAGTGAAATGATAGCTGACTAGACGCCTACTTGATCTAGTTTGACAACGAAACTAGATCCGTCACCTAATTGATCTAGCTTGACAACGAAGCTAGATCCAACCCTTAAACTTGTTGTTCATGCATACTAAACTGTCACGTTTACTTTCCTTACCTGTACGCCTTACTACTTGTCATGCCATGTCATCCATGCATTGAATGTCGCATTGGTAGCACACGCTACAATACTTGTACTTGTACTCTCTTGACTGGCTAGGTGCACCCCTAGACCAGCAAGATAAAACACTTCCTGGCTCGTGTTCCAGAAGCGAGCATTCCCGTTCCGGGGTAAGGCCCTGGCTCGACACACGTGGAGGGGTAGGGATAAACGATCACTTGAGCTTAGGAGTTGGCCCGCACAGCCACTCTAGCCAAAAGGCGGAATCTCTGTGCACGAGGTGCTTACTTTCCTTGTCTTGTACTTGTCTTGTGAATGATTCATGTAAAACTTGTCATCCATGCCATGCTCGTACTTTACTTTACCTGTTGCACGCATTACTTTAACTGCCATGTCATTGCATCATGCTAGAACTGCTAGGTTGCTCTACTTGTACCTACTTTCAGTTTCCTTGCACAAGTCTTCCAGACTTGCTGACATGTGCCCCTTGCTCTTTTGGGTGTCACATGTTAGACCCTGAGCCAGATACAGTTGTGGCGGACGAGGTGGTTGCTAACACTGAGCCTACGTTCGTCGAGGAGTTCGTGGACACCGGAGACCAGTTTTAGAGACTGTTGGCGTTACTTTTGCTTTAGGTTGCTGTTAGTCGGTGCTTGCACCATTACTTTGTTGTTGTACTTCGTACTTTTGTTGGCCATGCTGGGCCTCTTTTAGACTCTCTTTCTTTTAGCCTGGTGGCTTTTCTGCGATGTTGGAATTTATTATTATGGATATTCTGAGATGTTTCTTTTGTCTCTTTCGTTATTATTATCTTTGTTTCGTTTCGCGTTGCAAGGACCTGCAGTTTAAATTTGATTGACGCTTATCGGACTTGCAGCTTTGTAGCTTCAAGTCTGAGCGGACCTTCTCACGCTTCGCCTCCACGTTTTTGGGAAGCGAGGCGTGACAATATTGGAGGAGAGAGAGCGTGCTTCGACACCAGAGCTCTTGAGGCGTCGCGTTCAGTGACTCAAAGCTGCTGGGGAGCAAGGAAGGGGCAAGAGAGAAGGATCGAAGAAGAGGATAATGAAGAAATCCTGGTTCTATAATACCATGACTCATGGATTCTAGGTCACTCGATTGAGCTATGATACGGCGAAGGAATCGAGCGACCCAAAGTGCTGGAAACAGGACAGCCGTGCACTCTTTTCAAATCTTCTATCACCTGGGATTTTTCAGTATTTTTCTGATATTTTTTCCAGATAGTAGACTTCATGAAGGTTCCAACGCCATCAAGAATGTGCCAATCGGAGGTCGGATGAGCTCTGGGGAATTTCTACAATCTGATGCTGCAGTGCTGAAATCTGTTTTCGACCACCTACTCGCCACCTACTCGACCGAGCAGAGTGAAAAATACTGCTGAAATCTATTTTCGACCACCTACTCGATCGAGCATCCACCTACTCCACCGAGCAGAGTGACAACTCGATCGAGCAGACCCTACTCGGTCCGAGCAGGTGGGGAAGCATCCAGACTTCCTGACGACTCGACCGTGTAGCTACCTACTCAACCGAGCAGCTACCTACTCGATCGAGAATATCCTACTCGGTCCGAGCAGGCAGAGCAACGTTTTTGGGAGAATACGGACTTCCTGACGACTCGACCGAGCAGGGGACTGCTCGACCCAAGTCGCTGCGGGCCCAGAATTTAAGTTGCGTCCAGATTTGGTTTTGGGCAAGACTTTGAGGGGGATTTTTGGGTGGTTTGCTAGGGTTGAGAGGGATATATATTTTGAAGGGCAGCCGGCATTAGGGGGGACTTAGAGAGACTTTTTGGAGCTTAGATCTCATTTTCTTAGGAATTTGGGAGACGATCTTTTGGGAGTTAGGCTATGCCCCAGGCCCCTCCCTTGTATCAAGATAAGTGCTCTTGTTCTCTTCAATTCCATTGTTATTTCTTTGTGATTTATTATTGAATATCTTTTTGATGCATGCTATGATGAATTCTCTCGCTATTATCGAATCTTCTATTGCTTTTCCTATGACGCATGAGTAGTTCTATCTAGGGCTAATGGATTAGCCATAGGATTTTAGAATTTAGATGCAAAGATAGGATTTTTATGATGCGGTGGTATAAATGGGGAGTATTTTGGTCGATCTTGCAAAGTTTGTAGGAGAACTTGTACTGAGATCATGCCCACGGTCGGTGAAATCGATTAGCTTAAGGAGTATCCTATAGGCTTAATTAGGGAGTTAGTGGATTCAATTGAGACACGTGACCATGCCCAGCTCGTGTCTTGATGGGATCCACCGACGAACTATATTACTAATTGAGTACCGCCATTGCGTCAATAAGAGCCACCAAAATACCTCGAAGCTCTAACCCACAAGAGTGGCGTGAGCTGAGATCATTCTGTCCACGAGAGTGGCGTGAATATTGTCGATTCTTAATGCACGTGTCGTGTGCGCCTATCGCGCGAGTGGGGTTAACACGATACATTAGATTCATGGTGCTTAGAACCATGAATTCTACATTTTAGATGCGACAATCACTATAAAACCAATGCAACGTAAGAGTCTTAACCGAGCATCGATATCCGACGATCCTAGTGGCGAGTCCTAAAGCCCTAGCCTTTTCTTTCTTTCTTTGTGTGGAGTCCTTTGTTTGCGACATCGAGTGACACGACTTTCGCATCCATCACCATTACGATACTCCACAATCCACATCCACCAATAAACCTGCAAGTCTAACTCAACAAAGGAGTAGATAGGTAGTATAGCACCGCTTTCCCGTGTTCGATACCCGCTCGCCACTATACTGTGCGCTTACTGTAAACGACATCGTTTCGGAGTTAATTCCAGGCCGATCAAGTTTATGGCGCCGTTGCCGAGGATTTATCTCCGTGTAATTTGCGCCATTACTAGGTCGCTCTAGGGTTACATTTTGGATGACCAAGTTTATGGCGCCGTTGCCGGGGAGGCGTTTCGCCATATTATCTATTTACCACAATTAGGTTGATTAGATTGCAGTAAAACAAACAAACAAAAAACAAACAAAAACAAAAAACATATAGACATTTTTCCCCACCACCTGCTATTATTATTATCTATATCTCTCTTTGTACCACTGACGTCTTTTCCAGATTGTCTACTTTGCTTGATTAGGTACAGTTGATGCAGCGATGGTGCTTCCAAGGATGCGACCGGATTCTATACGATCCTATACATATCTCGCTACATTCTATCAGGCTGATGGAAAGTCCTTCAGAGAAGCCTTGTGCAAGTTCGAAAGAATGTTAGGAATGTTCCAGACGGAGTCCGACCATGAGTGGGATGATTCCAAGCTATTTGATATCTTCGTTAGAAGGCTAAAGGGGCCCTCACGTGAGTTTATGAGGATGATGCAAGTGGAAAAGTTCAGTGATCTGCAGTTGGCAGCAACCCTGGAGCAAATGATAGATGATGCTCGATCTACCGGTTCGCTAACCGTTATGGTAGGTAAACCATCCGACCAAGTATTCATCGATTTCGTTATGGTTAATGTCTCTGGAGCAGGTACTATCGTAGACGGAGTGTATATTTCACTTGAAGCGGATAGTATCACCTTTACACCACAAACACTCCACAAATAGAGACATTTAAGCTGCCAGAGGAGGACACATATATGGACCTATTGAGAAAAATCATGGACGTAGTTCGAGACATCGGTCCACTAACAATAACGGCAGGTGATCCTTTTGAGCTCGGATTTCAAAACTTTATTACTCATCGTATCTCTTCCACAGGCACAATTGATGATGGAGTCTACGCTCTAGTTGAGGGGCACAAGACCCACTTTTATACCGCGGTCGAGATACATGAGCCCATAGAGCCACCTGCACCTACTATTGAGAAGGCTAAGCCATGCAATCAGGTGCCTCGAGCTCCAGGACAGAATCAAAGAAGGAGGAATAAAAAAGAGAATATGACGTTTACATTGCATTCTATACCTGAGGAGCCTGAGGAGGATGTCCACGTTCAGCTTGGGGGAGGTATTTGGTGGGCTCCGAAAAGGTGCTTCTCTCAAGCGCAAGAGTCCGTTCAAGTAGTAAAATCTGGGAGTCCAGATGTCGAATCCTCGGGAGAAATCTGTTGAAACCACAAGCTTAAATCAAATAGAGTAACTACGAATAAAATCTAAGCACTTTAATAGTGATGGTGAAGGTGGTATGAAGAGTGTGTAATGATGGGATTGTTACGTGCGATCAATGCAAACAACGAACTCTAGTTTGTGAAAAATAGATATAAAAGGCATGTACATGGCATGGGTTCATTAGGATCAGCGAATCGTAAGCTTTGGTTGATCAAGTATAACACAAGGAAACCTCCTTTTGGGAGCGAATCGTCGGAAGATGTCCTTTTGGGAGTTAACGCATCAATTCTAATAGTATATCGCTAAAGTTGTAAACGTACATATGAAGTATGAAACTCTCTTTTGGAGAGATCAAATCTCATCCTTGTGGGGTGATCATCAACTAGATCAATTCTTTTGGAATATGAAAAAGTAGATTTAAGAGCGACGATTAAACTTTAGCAAATATAGCGATTAAGCGCAATAATACAACCAATGAATACGATTCACATCACCTAATTACTCCATACCATGCACATAAAATATTTAGCTACTCATGGTGCAGAAATACACAAATTTCAGATCAGAATTCATAAGTTTATTAGCAAAATACGCAGGTTTAAGGGCTAAAACAAAATACAAGCTAAAACACCCAAATACGAGCTAGAGCTGAAGAAAATATCACCAATTCTCCTTGAAAAGACTTCAAAACTCTCTGGAAATAAGAAAATAGGCTCTGGAATTTTACAGAATTTTTGCAGAAGAAAATACGGCTCCTAGAGCCTCCAATACGCCAATTATACGCCCAAAAACCCTAGAATACGCTTAAATAAAGAGATTGCGGGTTTATTGGGCTTAACGGGTTCAAACCCGCTCTAAAATCGCGCCCGAATCAATCCAAGCCGTAGATCTGGATCGGGGCAATTCCTGGCCGTCCATCGCAGCGGGATCGATCGTGGGAGTGACGCGTGTTCGCCAAAATTCGCGCTCAGCGTTTCACGAATCCGCATCCGCCTCGGAGTTGATCGCCACCGTCCGATCTCGATCGCACGGCTCCGCTTACGCCACGTCGCTGTATAATCGCCCGCTGCTTCGTTCGAGCGGGATCGTTCTCCGCCGCAGGATCTTCATCGAACGGACCACATTGTGCCGCGTGTCCTCCCGCTCCGCTGAGCTTTGAGCTGCCGAACGCCGTTCGATCTCCGATCGACCGCCCACAACTTGCCACGTCGCCCGCTTTTAAACTTCTCCGCAGCTGCTGATGAGGCGAGATATCGACCGTTCGATCTCGATCGAACGGTCGATATTTAATACCATTTATACCTTGCTGCGGCCGTAGGATGAAGGCTGGAGGGTGGAGATCGTGCCACGTGTCGGTCGTTTATTGGCCGGAGAACGTATTTTCTTATTTACGAGCGTATTTCCCCATTTAAAAGTGTATTCTACATTCAAAAATACACAGTAATTAGCACAGATCTCAGAAAAATACAAATAAATAGTCGTTGGAATCATGAGATCGAGACCAAGCTATGAAAAATATAAAAAGTGCAGAAATACGTCGTTAATTGCTGTTTTGTGCTCAAATAGTGTGTTTTCTCTAATAAATAAATGTGTAGAAAATACGTATGTATTAGAGAGCAATGTAGCATCATATGGGCACAAAGTATTGCTAGATGAAGGGTTAAATACGCAATATTCAACCCAAATCACACCCCCCAACTAGCGTTTTTCTAGTCTCTAGCAAAAAGAAGCGATTAAAAATACGCCTAGATCACCTTATCAGATCTCAAATTACTCACCATCATACTACTACGACAAAAGAGATAACCGCATACTAATATCAAAATTTCAAGCTCATCAAGTAATGGTACTTGTGGGTTTTCAAAAATGAATGTCAAGCATCTCAAATGGTCTTCACTATCAATTACTTCATGGCTCATAGGATACTAAAGCAATGGTACACACCGTTCAATCACATATTTTAACTTGGAGCGTGAATTTTTCATGCAAAGCAAGCATTAAAAATAAAATGGTATTAAAGCGTACACATGTCAATCTCTATTCATAGGGACTCACACCACATCTTGTGTTTTCTTTTAAGCTTTGGAAGTTCTCTTGCCTTGCTAATTATGCACACCTATTCTCTATTTTCTTTCGCTTTTTCCCACAGTTCCGCGTAACGCGCATCAAGCAACATTCGCGGAAAAGTATATAACTTGGATCGCTCCATCAAATAATTGAGGTTCCGGTCAATGGCTCCCGAATCAGACGATAATAGGGCATTAGGCCAAGAAGGTCCCCTCGGACTGTACTACTCGAGCCAACCAAGTTATTTCTTTAATAGCACATTTATTCATTTTTTTTTCATTCATCTCATTTTTTCTTCTTTTGTGTGTGCATAAACAACTTGGCAAGATAACTTCTTCTTCTTTAATTTTTCACAAGAATGGGTATCCTAATCATTTCAAATGACGTGGTACGTTTTTCTACCCAAAATCACACCAAGCATGCAAATGGCAATGAATACGAGATAAAGAACAATGCTCCAGTTAATTTATGAATTAATGGTGCATGAACTTTGGTGTGTTCCAATGAAAGCATACCACTTGCTAATCCATAATTTCTAGATTCATTAAGTCATCGATTAATCTTGCCATTGAGATGTGTAAAAAGAAATTCATCACAAGCACTCAAATTCATGTAAAATGAGACTGAAATGTTGAACAATAGTGGTGGGGGAGCATAAATCACGAGTGTACGGTGGTGAATAAATAACGAGAAATTTCATCACATGAGGGTCATTTCTAGGTAAAATAGATTTTGGTGATATTCCTAACTCAAAATTTTTTTTCAATGCAAAAAGGGAACTAAAAAAAGAAAACCATAAAATAAAAAGAAAAAGAAAAAAAAGAAAATAAAATAAAAATCCTAAAAGTGATTTCCCTCCCCCCAACTAAAAATAGACATTGTCCTCAATGTTAGGAAGAGGGAATCATGGAAAGAACACACCTGATTAGTTCCCACCCGAAGGTGGGTCTGTGAGATCCATGGTGCTCGCTTCCTTGGTCCAAGGCTCGTGAAAATGCTTCAATCTGTGGCCATTCACCTTGAACTCACTTCCGTCTTTTTCATTAAGTAGTAGCACTGCGCCATGTGGGAAAACTTCTTTGACGACGAAAGGTCCATACCACCTAGAGCGGAGCTTCCCGGGAAAGATGTGTAGCCTAGAATTGTATAGAAGAACTTTTTGGCCTGGGGTGAACTCCCTCCTCAAGATCATCATGTCGTGGACGGATTTCATCCTCTCTTTTGATATTTTAGCGTTGTCGTACGCATTTCTCCTCAACTCCTCCAGCTCCAACAATTGTAATCTGCGAGAAGAAAAAGAGACATCAGTATCAAAATTCATTTTCTTTATAGCCCAATAAGATCTATGCTCTATCTCAACAGGTAAGTGACAAGACTTCCCAAATACAAGGCGGTAAGGTGACATCCCCAAAATTGTTTTGTAGGCCGTCCTGTAGGCCCACAACGCTTCAGGTAAGCGCAAACTCCAATCTTTTCTTGATGGATTCACCGTTTTCTGCAAAATTCCTTTGATCTCTCTATTTGCCAACTCTGCTTGGCCATTGGTTTGGGGGTGATACGGAGTAGAAACTTTATGTGTGACCCCAAACCTCTTCATTAAAGTAGTGAACATACGGTTGCAAAAATGAGACCCTCCATCACTGATCAAGGCCTTTGGCACTCCAAACCTAGAGAAAATGTTCTCTTTGAGGAACTTAAGCACAACGGAAGTGTCGTTCGACCTGCAAGGAATAGCTTCCACCCATTTAGAAACATAATCAATACAAACCAAAATATAAGCATATCCAAATGAAGGTGGGAAAGGTCCCATGAAGTCTATGCCCCAACAATCAAATATTTCAATTTCTAAAATAGGGTTTAAAGGCATCATGTTACGTCTAGTAATACCCCCCAACTGTTGGCATGCAGCACAAGTCTTGCAATAATGAAATGTGTCTTTAAACATAGATGGCCAATAAAAGCCACATTGCGAGATTTTTGCCACAGTTTTGTTCGCTGAAAAGTGTCCACCACATACTCCATCATGGCAAAATTGTATCACACTGGTTATTTCATGATCAGGAATGCATCTCCTAACAATTTGGTCACTACAATATTTATATAAGTACGGATCATCAAAGAAGAAATATTTTACCTCGTACTTGAACCTTTTAAAGTCTTGAAGAGACCAAGTGTCAGGAGTCTTACCAGTTACCAGATAATTAACGATATCAGCATACCATGGAGAGGTGGAAACGCTAAAAAGATGCTCGTCGGGAAAGGAGTCCTTCAAAGGCACATCTGCTGAATCAAGGCCTACTGTCAATCGTGATAAGTGGTCAGCTACTAGATTCTCCACGCCTTTCTTGTCCTTGATTGTGACATTGAACTCCTGCAACAATAAAATCCATCGTATCAATCGGGGCTTAGCATCTTTTTTAGACAATAAATATTTTAAAGCAGAGTGATCAGTATATATCAAAATAGGTGATCCCAGAATATAGCTCCTGAATTTTTCCAACGCGAATACTACAGCCAGCAACTCCTTCTCTGTGGTCGTATAATTCCTCTGAGCATCATTTAGTGTCTTGCTGGCGTAGTAAATCACCACTGGAACTCTGTCTTTTCTTTGGCCTAGGACTGCACCAACTGCGTAATTGCTTGCGTCACACATTATTTCAAATGGTAGGGACCAGTCTGGCACCTGCAAAATGGGAGCAGAAATCAGCAACTTCTTTAAAGTTTCAAAAGAAATTTGACACTCAGGTGTCCACATAAAATCCACATTAAAAGTAAGTAAGTTGCAAAGAGGGCGAGATATAGCGCTAAAATCTTTGATGAATCGCCTATAAAATCTTGCATGTCCCAAAAATGATCTGATGTCCTTCACGCATTTAGGACTTGGTAGCTTCTCAATTACTGCTACCTTGGCTCTGTCTACCTGTATACCATCTTTAGAAACCAGGTGACTTAGGACAAGTCCCTCTGTGGTCATAAAATGACACTTCTCCCAATTCAATAGGAGGTTCTTTTCAATGCACCTGTCAAGAACAAGAGCCAAGTTAGCTAAACAATCATGAAAAGAGCTACCATATACTGAAAAATCATCCATAAATACCTCAACAATTTTCTCAACCATATCATCAAAAATACTGAGCATGCATCGCTGAAAAGTAGCTGGAGCATTACATAGACCAAACGGCATTCTTTTAAAAGCAAAAGTACCAAAGGGACAAGTAAAAGTAGTCTTTTCTTGATCCTCAGGTGCAATCTCAATCTGATAATAACCTGAATAACCGTCTAGAAAGCAATAGTACTCATGTCCAGCCACCCTCTCTAAAATTTGGTCAAGAAATGGAAGAGGAAAATGGTCTTTTCTAGTTCTAGAATTCAACTTCCTATAGTCTATGCACATCCTCCAACCTGTGGTGGCTCTAACTGGGATAAGCTCATTATTCTCATTTTTAACCACGGTGAGGCCAGACTTTTTAGGAACAACCTGTGTAGGGCTAACCCACTTGCTGTCAGAAATAGGATAAATAATGCCTGCATCTAACAATTTTAGTACCTCGCCTTTCACCACTTCTTTTAATGTTGGATTTAACCTACGTTGCATTTCTCTAGTGGGTTTGGCGTCATCCTCTAAATAAATATGATGCATGCATACAATAGGGCTTATACCTTTTATGTCAGCAATGGACCAACCAATAGCACCTCTATGTTTCCTCAGCACATCAAGTAAAGAGCTTTCCTGCTCTAAAGAAAGTTTAGAAGATATTACCACAGGGAAGCTATTTTCATCTCCAAGAAAAGCATACTTAAGATAGTCAGGAAGTGGCTTCAACTCTGGCTTTGGATCCTCCACCTCAGATGAAATTTGAATTGATGCATTAGGTGGCAAAGCCTCAAACCTAGGCTCCCATACCGCATTGAGCTCCTTCACGTTCTCCTGCACAAAAGAGATGTCATCAGTATCGTCAACAATAGATTCAACAATAGAAGCATCACCATAAAACTCAGAACATATATAATCATCCACCAATGAATCAATCATATGCACCCTCTCAACCTCATCATCCACATGTGGCAACTTGCAAGTATTAAAAATATTCAAATCTAAAGTCATGTTGCCAAAAGTAATTTTCAGTTGACCATCCCTACAATTTATCAAAGCATTACATGTCGCTAGGAATGGTCTACCTAGAATGATGGGAGTAGCATTGGCAGTTTGGGGTCCTTGGATGTCTAGAACTATAAAGTCCGTGGGGTAGTAAAATTTGTCCACCTGAACGAGGACATCCTCAATGCATCCCTTTGGAACTTTAATAGATCTATCAGCTAGTTGTAATATAACAGATGTAGGCTTTAGCTGTCCTAACCCAAGCTGCACAAAAATAGGATATGGCAATATATTGACACTAGAACCTAAATCCAATAAAGCATTTCCAATCTTTTTAGTGCCAATGGTGCAAGTGATGGTGGGTGATCCAGGGTCTCTAAATTTAGGTGGTGTATTTTGTTGCACAATAGAGCTAACCTGTTCAGTCAAGAATGCTTTCTTTTTCACATTTAACTTTCTTTTAACAGTGCACAAATCTTTCAGAAATTTAGCATAGGCAGGTATTTGATTAATAGCATCAAGCAATGGAATATTGATCTGGCACTTCTGAAAAATTTCACGAATTTCAGTTTGATACTTATCTTTATTTTTCTGAAGTAGCCGCTGAGAGAAAGGCGCTGCAGGTACATATGCTGCGGGTTCCTTCTCTTTAATGACAATTTTGCTCAAACCCACTTCCGTGCTCTTTTCCTGCACCTCCTCTTGCTCTTGAATTTCCTCTTCTTGGGTTTGAATTCCCTCTTCTTGCTCAGCTTCTCTGCTCGGTGGGTCAGGCTTCTGAATCGCTTTTCCACTCCTCAAAGTGGACACAGCTTGGCATGGCTTCATATTGTTACCTGTAGAAGAAGATGAGCCCATATTAGGATTTGGAATTGACTGAGATGGAAGCTTACCTTTCTCCAATGTCGCTGTAAGCCTCGCCAAGCTCTCGCTCATCTGCTGATTCTGAGTCTGCTGAGCCTGAAATTGAGCCTGCTGCTGCTGCATCTGAGCTTGTTGCAACTGAATAAGCTGCTGAAGTGCATCGCCAAATGGTTGCATCTGCTGTTGTTGCATCGGCTCATGGTCCCTCCTCTGGTTCCCACCTTGGTAGTTGTTATTGTTGTATTGCGGCGGTCTGAACTGAGGGGGAGCCTGCTGCTGCTGAGTCTGCTGATTGGGGCCCCAGTTCAAGTTTGGATTGTTGCGCCACCCCTTGTTGGAATTGAAGTTCTGGTAATTCGAAGACACATTATTCACCCCAGTAGGATTTCCTAGCATGCTCTTCAAGGCTGGAAGTGTGGGGCATGCACTGGTGTCATGGCCACTGACGTCGTAAAGTGCACAAGTCTGCTCTATCTCAACCTCCTTGGCCTCTTTCAAATTCATGGCATGAAGCTTGTTTGAGATCATGGCCTCCATCTTCGCCTCCAACGCATCCTCTTGCTTCAAATTGAATACCACTCCTCGTGTGGGCTGGGATGGTGCAGAATGGCCTCCTCTCTCGTAGTCTGAAGTAGTGTCTCATGTCTGCGCATTTTCTGCTATCTCCTCCAGGTACGTCCAAGCTTCATCTGGCTCTTTATCAAAGAATCCTCCATTGCACATCATCTCTACAAATTGCTTCATTTGCGGCTGCAGTCCATCGTAGAAGAAGCCAATAATCCTGCTTTTGTCGAAGCCATTGTGCGGACATGCGAGCAGCAACTCATTGAACCTTTCAAATGCCTGGTAGAATGTTTCCTCGCTTTTCTGGGCAAAGTTCATAATCTGCTGCTTCAGTCCCTGTGTCCTGTGAATAGGAAAAAACTTCTTTAGAAATTCAGCCTGCAAATCAATCCATGTAGTAATAGAGCGTGATGGCAATGCATTCAACCAATTTTTAGCTTTGTCTTTTAATGAAAATGGGAACAGTTTAAGATATATCGTGTCCTCGCTAGTTTTCCCATCAAAGCATGTCAAGCAAACCTCCTCAAATCCTTTAATATGAAGATATGGATTTTCCTTGTCTAACCCATGAAAGGTGGGTAAGAGTTGGATCACCCCAGGTTTAAAATTGAAAGAATTTGCATCGGCAGGTAAAACAAAGCATGAAGCAGTGCTAGTCCTAGTGGGTCTGAGTAAATCTTTTAAAGTCCTAGGCACTCCAGGTTGCACATTATTTTCGTTGATGTTGCTAAAATTTTCATCCATATTATTATTAGCCATATCAAAACGTCGAGTCAACCTATGTGTCCTAGGAGTCCTATGCCACATAAACTAGCACAAATATTTTTTTTTATTATATAAAAGCAAACAAAAATTATATACAATAAAGTGGAAAGATCTCACCGAAGGTCCTCTGAATGAGATAAACCGTAGTAACAAAACGTTCTCCCCGGCAACGGCGCCAAAAACTTGGTGGGCTCCGAAAAGGTGCTTCTCTCAAGCGCAAGAGTCCGTTCAAGTAGTAAATTCTGGGAGTCCAGATGTCGAATCCTCGGGAGAAATCTGTTGAAACCACAAGCTTAAATCAAATAGAGTAACTACGAATAAAATCTAAGCACTTTAATAGTGATGGTGAAGGTGGTATGAAGAGTGTGTAATGATGGGATTGTTACGTGCGATCAATGCAAACAACGAACTCTAGTTTATGAAAAATAGATATAAAAGGCATGTACATGGCATGGGTTCATTAGGATCAGCGAATCGTAAGCTTTGGTTGATCAAGTATAACACAACGAAACCTTCTTTTGGGAGCGAATCGTCGGAAGATGTCCTTTTGGGAGTTAACGCATCAATTCTAATAGTATATCGCTAAAGTTGTAAACGTACATATGAAGTATGAAACTCTCTTTTGGAGAGATCAAATCTCACCCTTGTGTGGTGATCATCAACTAGATCAATTCTTTTGGAATATGAAAAATTAGATTTAAGAGCGACGATTAAACTTTAGCAAATATAGCGATTAAGCGCAATAATACAACCAATGAATACGATTCACATCACCTAATTACTCCATACCATGCACATAAAATATTTAGCTACTCATGGTGCAGAAATACACAAATTTCATATCAGAATTCATAAGTTTATTAGCAAAATACGCATGTTTAAGGGCAAAATACAAGCTAAAACACCCAAATACGAGCTAGAGCTGAGGAAAATATCACCAATTCTCCTTGAAAAGACTTCAAAACTATCTGGAAATAAGAAAATAGGCTCTGGAATTTTACAGAATTTTTGCAGAAGAAAATACGGCTCCTAGAGCCTCCAATACGCCAATTATACGCCCAAAAACCCTAGAATACTCTTAAATAAAGAGATTGCGGGTTTATTGGGCTTAACGGGTTCAAACCCGCTCTAAAATCGCGCCCGAATCAATCCAAGCCGTAGATCTGGATCGGAGCAATTCCTGGCCGTCCATCGCAGCGGGATCGATCGTGGGAGTGACGCGTGTTCGCCAAAATTCGCGCTCAGCGTTTCGCGAATCCGCATCCGCCTCGGAGTTGATCGCCACCGTCCGATCTCGATCGCACGGCTCCGCTTACGCCACGTCGCCGTATAATCGCCCGCTGCTTCGTTCGAGCGGGATCGTTCTCCGCCGCAGGATCTTCATCGAACGAACCACGCTGTGCCACGTGTCCTCCCGCTCCGCTGAGCTTTGAGCTGCCGAACGCCGTTCAATCTCCGATCGACCGCCCACAACTTGCCACGTCGCCCGCTTTTAAACTTCTCCGTAGCTGCTGATGAGGCGAGATATCACCCGTTCGATCTCGATCGAACGGTCGATATTTAATACCATTTATACCTTGCTGCGGCCGTAGGATGAAGGCTGGAGAGTGGAGATCGCGCCACGTGTCGGTCGTTTATTGGCCGGAGAACGTAGTTTCTTATTTACGAGCGTATTTCCCCATTTAAAAGTGTATTCTGCATTCAAAAATACACAGTAATTAGCACAGATCTCAGAAAAATACAAATAAATAGTCGTTGGAATCGTGAGATCGAGACCAAGTTATGAAAAATATAAAAAGTGCAGAAATACGTCGTTAATTGCTGTTTTTTGCTCAAATAGTGTGTTTTCTCTAATAAATAAATGTGTAGAAAATATGTATGTATTAGAGAGCAATGTAGCATCATATGGGCACAAAGTATTGCTAGATGAAGGGTTAAATACGCAATATTCAACCCAAATCAGTATTATGTGCTTTGATATTGCCACCCCCGATGAGACCACAACACTTGGTACTGCAGAGTCAGCTTATGCCATCGTCGCTCCCCCTTGCCAGCCACATGAGCCAGGGCATGCTTTTGAGGAGGCCTTACATACGGAGCCAGAGCTTGTCACTGAGGAGGCCGTGCATTGGGACGAGGACACAGCCATTCATGAGGATCCCAAGCATTACCGTCCTCCTTTTGAGCTACCGCAGCCACCTCCACTTTCTACAGAGGCTGAGCATCCCTCAGAGGACCACCCTTCTACTGATGCCAAGGACTAGCCCACAGAGCTTTTGGCCCACATTCAGGGAGATCTCTTCACTCCCTCGCCCTTTACATTTGATTCCCTTCCCGTGTATGATGTTTACTACGATTTAGATTTTGATGACTCATTGCACCTGTTGAATATGATCAGGAGGTGCGATGGGATAAGTCTGACGATAATGAGGAGTTGCCTGATGAGACCCATGCTTATATGCCAAAGCTACCTGAATAACCCGAGGCGAACAACGAGGAGTTGATCGACGTGGTGCACGAGAGTAGAGATTTATTTCCAGGAAAGTGTCATCAACCGTCTTTAATTTTAAATACTTGTGTTGATGACCCTCTTTGGAATGCATTTATTTTTGGAAAGAATTATCCACATCAGATTGATGCGGCTTATCTCTTGCAGGGTACAGGTGGAGTCCTTGGGGAGATGCTGGGAGCCGCATTGCTGGAATCTGATGGAGTCCATGGACACACACACCTAGCGGAGCCACGGAAGGAGCAGTTGGAACAGTTGCCTGCACCAGTAAAGATACTGGATCTGCCTTTTGCTATAGGTGATATCAATCCAGTAGTGTAGTCTTTTATGCTTTCAATAAACACGAATCCTCTCGGCAGCGAGAGGACCGTATATGATTTTATATGCTTTCTTAGTTTAATAAATTCACCCAATATGATGGCTCAGTTATCGTTTGCACCCAACCCACTATTTATCATCCATGTCTACCCTTGTATTTGACGCTTATTTCGCCTCTCTCCCCAATTTTTATGTGATGTTTAAGTTTGGAGAAGAGGGACTATTTTATTGAGTGGCCCCCCTATATCTTGTCGTTGTCCTCTATTTATATCATACACACATTGAGGACAATGTGATGTTTAAGCTTGGGGGAGTGCATAGTGCACGCACTTTGCTTCATCGTGAAACACACTTCGAAATTTCCATATGAACCATGTTCACTTCTATATTTATGTCTCATATGCTTCATTTTCTATGGAAATATAGTGGATTTTTTAATGAACTCTGATATCTGTTAGATTAGAGTTCGATTCCTTGATTAGTATATCATTGTTAATATGCTTTTTCATAGTAGAATCCATAGTTTCACAACCATATTTTCGAAACAGTTAAGCTAAAAATGAATGAATCAAATCTGAAAATCATTTGACTCCTGCGTGATTTGATTGATAATTCTATTGCTTCATGGATGTTTAGTGATTCAAAAGAGATATGATAACCCTATGATAACCAAAGTAGTGATGATTAGGATTCCTGAAACCAATCCATATCTAGATTCTATGCTTTTCCATTTTCTTTTGTAAATAGCCAATAAATGATCTTTGATCATGTTTTGCATTCTATCGCGTTTATGTCAGTTTGCAAAAATCACAATAATGCAAAAATCAAACAAATATCCTAAATAAAAGGCCCTATAGGTTCTTCGTAACCCAATGCCCTAAGACTGTCTGGTCTGGGATGCATAGGCCGCTTTTTGTATATATTGAGTTATCTCGTGTATATAAAGAAAGAAAAATGTATATGAAATATTCATATAGCCAAAAAAATATAAAAGTACAAAAATCCCATATCCTTATCTCCATTTCTATATAGAACAAAGACATGGCAAAGTTGATGGGTTCTAGGAGTCTTGAAATGGTCTCAGTGTGGTGATGACGTACCTTTATTGAATTTGCTAAATTCATTCCATGAAGTATAACAAAATATCACGCATGCTTGAAAACGTTTGATCATGACATATTATACTGCTTAGAGAACAAGTTGTGGACATTAGTTTCATTTCTGTGAACTTAGTATATTGCATGATAAACTATGATATGATATAACTCTACTCTCATTTTATCACTTATCAAGTTCATTACATTTATTGAAATCCATATTATTTTAATTTGAGCGAGATTTAAGTATTTGTTGTGTATATGTGTTCTAAGTTCATATTGACGTGCGTTCACGAGATTTCGCAGACCTTGGGTTCTTATATTTTCTTAATTTAAGGTTGAACCCCTTGTCTCCATTACACGCCACCACCTCACATCTCCATTGTATCCCTCTCCCGTGTTCGCTTCTTACTAGTCTTCCTCGAGGACGAGTAAGAGGCAGGGCCCATCTACTGCTGGCGCCTGTTATGGGCGCCGGGGCAAATGCGGGCATGGGCTTAGCCCGGGCCCGGGCAACTGTGTGCCTGTGCTTTGAACGGGCACGCGGAACGCGTTGAGGCGCATGCAATGCACGCGCCTCCTCAGCATAGCAGGGCCCTTTTCCTAGGGCTTTGAGCCCAGATTTACGACGGCTGACTTGTGTGACATTGTTGCTTTTTGGCTAACTTTATGACTACATTTGAGGGGTCAAACGGACTTTGATTGACTCGCCGTTTTTTCCTACGCATTCACCATTGAGTGCCCTTCGATTTGATAGGTTGTATCAAGATCGAAGCTCAACAGTGAGGGAGTTAAAATTCTTAGAAGTTTGGCCTTTTGTAAGGCAAACTAGCTTGATTTATTAACTCCAAAAAGAATAGTCCCACATCAGAAGTGGAGTAAATGAGAGGGATCAGCCGCCTATATAAATACGGGTCTGCTCCCCTCCTCTAAACTTGTCCCAAGATCTAGATCTGAGCCGCTCCCAAAAGTTTGGAGCACGCTCGAATCTTAGCTTAAAATAAATATTTTTCTCCTCTCCCTAAATTTCTGCCTTGCTCCTGAAGGGCTCTAGCAAAGCCACGAAGGAGCCCGGATCAGATCCGAAGTCTGGACGGAGGATCCTCTCAAGTGAAACTTTCTTCGAGGCGTGGTTGGCTCAGCGACGAGGGGGTTGCTCGCCTCAGGACGCGGTGCGGTTCGACGCGGGACAGGGAGCGGCTCAAAAGATGGTGTGGTATACCTTGCATGTACCAAGGCAAGGTTCCGGGTATGTAATTTAGTATCTTTCTAGAGTAATTTTAATAATGTCGCAGAAGTATAGATCTCTCTTCGAGTGGTCAGATCCACCCCAACTCGGCACAGATTCTGGCTAAGGTTCTGCCTTTCCTTAGGGCCTTAGCTAAATTGTTTAGCTATATGTTTTTTTGCTGCATTTTTATCCCTCTGGTGTTCGTCCGACTTAGGACAGGAACAGATCTGTGCCCTAAGGGTCCGCCCAAACCCATCACACATTATATTTAGAAGATAAACAAAGAAGAAAAAAATTGCACACAAAAATTCTCATCCTTTGCAAGCAATGACTTGAATTTTGATGACATGTTGCTAGGGTGTGTTATTCTTTTTTGCGTGCTTTGGTCTTGCTATTTGAGCATCACCAAAATCTTCTTAGTATGGTAAGTTAAAACGACTCAAGATTTTAGGGCATGTATTAAAGGTGTTCAGTTTTGGACATTGGATGGATGAGGGGATGAAATTTATCCTATTGTGGTTGGATTAATCATTTGAATGTTGGATGCTGTATCAATTGGCATCAAAATTTTCGATGTTAGCCTAGACTCTTGCTTGGTTGAGCAAATCTGGATATCACAATTACTTGGGTCGGAGCTTGCAAGCTGCGCTGCTAAATTTCAATTGGGAATATGTTTATCATTTGAGAGTAATGCTACAAGTCTACGCTTTGAAAAATTGCTCCTGAGTTTCTTGGTGTACATAGGAGTCCTTATGAGTCTATCTAATATTCATGTGGCATACTTCTATTGTTTTGATCTTTGATCTTACTCTGTCTTTTTAGAACAAGCGTGCTTGCTGTTACAGTGTCTTAAGAATATTTATTTTACTAATTTTACAATAGGTTAATTTGTTGGGATCAATATCGGCATGGAGATTTCTGATCTGCCCTCACCATCAGATATAATATCAATTCTTAAATCTCATAAGATCAGACATGTACGCTTACACCTGGACAAAATGCAAGCCACCAAGATCCTCCATGCATAATGGCTTGGGTGATAGCTCCAGCTCAGGTTGCAAATGGCAAAGGACAAAGCTTAGTCATTGTATGTGCTTCATCCTTTTTTAAAGATGGGTCATTGCAAATTTCTGATGTCATTACTTTATATTCAATTTTGATTTTGTTGATGGGGTCACAATATTCATGTGCTAAGATTGTTTCTTGCTATCATGTTGAAGTTAAAACGATTCAAGATTATAGAGCATGTATCAAAGGTTTTCAGTTTTGGACATTGGATCGATGAGGGGTGAAATTTATCATGTTGTGGTTAGATTAATCATTTGAATGTTGGATGATGTATCAATTGGTCTCAAAATTTTGTCTGTTATCCTAGACTCCTGTTTGGTTGAGCAAATCTGGATATCACAATTACTTGGGACGGAGCTTACAAGCTGCGCTGCTAAATTTCAATCAGGAATATGTTTATCATGTGAGAGTAATGCTATAAGTCTACGCTTTGAAAAATTGCTCCGGAGTTTTTTGGTGTACTTAGGAGTCCTTATGAGTCTAATATTCATGCTGTGTACTTCTATTTTTTTTATCTTTGATCTTACTATGTCTTTTTAGAATAAGCGTACTTACTGATACAGTGTTTTAAGAATATTTATTTTACTGTGACAGGACACCGTGAATATGAGTACAATTTGCCAATTTGAATGAATTTGAATGAACATTGTACACATTGAATATGAATGAATGCATTTGAACTCATAAGACAAATTGTCACTTGAATTATATTGTGATAGACAACAATATATGCATTTCATTCAATTTGGCATATGATAAATGAAATTCAAATGGAATTTGTCACTCATATGTGTTAAATTTGTATTGTGCTATCAAATAAATTTGAATGAAATGCATAAATTCAAATGGAAAATTTGAAATCCTAGACAAATTGACATATGGTAAATGAAATTCGAATGGATCATATCCTGTCAAATTTGTATTGACAGTTGCGTTTGAACTCATATGACATATGTCATACAAGTGAAAATTTTCCCATTGTGCTAAAATGATACAATATAAATTTCCCATTATGCTAAAATTTTCTTAAATGATACGATACAAATTGTATCATTCCAGATCTTACATGATACAATACAAATATGAATATGACAGGATACCATGAATAAAACTACAATTTTCCAATTTGAATGGAATTTGAATGAACATTATACACCATGAATATGAATGTATGCGTTTGAACTCATATGACAAATTTTCATTTGAATTGTATTGTGACAGACCACATTGTATGCATTTCATTCTGTTAGGTCATACGTTGTGTGACTATTTTGTCAGTAGTGGCACTTTGTTTTTTCTTCTGTTTGTCCTTTATTTTCTTGAAGAAGAGATCTTGTTTATTGGTCATATTGGATGATATGTTGAACATTTTATTGTAACATGAGGTCCAACATGCTGTGTCAGAAGGCTGGAAAAGAATGATGGTCTTCAACGATTATTGTAGATGGATTACTTCAGATCTTATTGCAGTAGCTTCAAAGTTTTCTGGTATATGTTGACATGATTGAAGTATCGTTGAAGATTTATTTGGAAGTTGTTATCTCTCAGAATGATTTAAGATTCTGTGGGAGAGATACTTGCCCGCAAATGTTGGTTGACAGATCCTTGAAGATATTACGGAACCGCCTACCCGAAGTGGTTTTGAAACTTGCGGGCTGTCGATCTGCACGGATTCTATCGAGCAACCTACCATATCCTCTCCGTGATTGAGGGGGAGCAGAGTATCTAAGGGGGTGTAGATGGCGGCTAGGGTTTCCCGGCTTTTGCGAAAGTTGATCGAACTCCAGGAAGGAGGCTGACGGCTACCAAGGTAGGAATCAAGGGAGTTGATTCTAGATAGTTGAGCAAGGTGATCTTGCATGCAAGGGGAGATTGCATAGATTACTCCATGGGTTTGGTACAGACCACCCATCACGGTTTTTATTGAGGGGGAGTTTGTCCTCTTAATAGAAATCTGGTATTAGTGATTGTATTCATTGATATTTTAGTGGAGTAATCTGATTTTTCTGGACATGGCCCCGCAGATGTAAGTGTGCGCATCGAACTGCGTTACCAAGTTTTGTGTGTCATTGCTTGGTTTTTTGTTTAATCTTTATGCTTGATTGATTCATTTCATCGTACTGAATTTTAATTGGTATCAGAGCAGGTCATCCGTGCTACTTTGTTGTTGTCAAAGTGGGTGTAATCTTGGTTTTTCAGTATGTAATCATGAATACAAAAGAAGGCGCTTCCATTACCCGTCCTCCATTGCTCATCGGTACAAATTATACATACTGGAAGTCTTGGATGTGTGCGTTCATCAAATCTCTTGATGAGAAGGCATTGATTGCCACCATTGAAGGATGGACTCCTCCGTTCATATTTGACAAAGATGGCAAAGAACATCTCAAGCCATTAAGAGACTGGAGCCAAGAAGATGATCGAGCGTCACTGGGAAACTCTAAGACCGTGAATCCCATCTTTACCGCGATTGATGAAGAGCAGTTCAAGTTGACCTCTACTTGTGAATATGCCAAAGAAGCGTGGGATATTCTTCTAAATGTTCATGAATGCACTAGTACGGTAAAATCTTCTAAACTTCAAATGCTTGCTTCTCAGTTTGAAAATCTAAGGATGAATGATGATGAGACCGTAGCTGAATTCAGTGGGAGGTTGAGAGACATTACCAATCAGGCGTTCCAACTTTGAAAAAATACTCTCAAAAGAAACTGGTCGAGAAAACCTTGAGATTTCTTCCAGACAAATTCTCTGCTAAAGTTGTAGCTATTGAGGAAGCCAGGAATACTTCCACCATGAGACTGGACGAATTCATAGGATCCCTTCAGACAAACGAAATGAATCTGAAGCAGAGTAGAAGGGACAAAGGCGTTGCTCTAAAGGCAGAAGTTTGTGAATATCTAAATCAGATAATGAGTCAGAATTAGATGATGACATTGCCTTGCTGACGAAGAACTTCAGCAGAATGTTGAAAAGGATCAGCAACAAGGGTCAGGACTTCAGATCTAGCAATAATGTGCCATGGCCAAGTCTTTTCATTGTAGGAAAAAAATATCAGTCGCCCTACTCAGAGGTATAATCAGAAGAACAAAGGTAAAGGGATGCAATGTAGAGAATGTGAAGGTTTTGGTCACATACAAGCTGAATGTGCCAACACTTTAATGAAGCAAAAAGGGAAATCCTTAGCAAGCACCTGGAGTGATGATGAATCTGAAGGGAGTGCTGGAGATGAGGACATCACCAGTAACTATGTGGCCTTTACAGCTATCCTAAAGAAACAATCTGATTGTGACACTCATAGTCATGTTGGATCTGATGTTGCAACATCAAGTACAACATCTGGCAATAAACTAGACAATGTCAGCAAGAATGTTGCAACATCAAGTACAACATCCAACAATGAAGCTGACTCTGAGATTGATAGTGACGAGGATATGAGTGAAGAGGACATTCGAACAACCTATCAGATCATGTTCAACAAGTGGATGAATATTTGTGAAACTAATAAAACCTTGAAGGATGAGAATGTCAGATTGAAGAATGAGAAGGAAGAAGCCAAAGCTAGACTTCTGAAGGCCGAGCTAAGTATCAAAAAACTTGAGGACTGTGTCAGAAAAACTCTTCTCAGAGCGGAGAAGGCTGAATGCATTCACAACAAGTGGAACTCTAGAAGGTCAAAACGAAATGACATTCTAAGTATGAGCAAGACCTCATGAGATCGCACTGGGGGTACAACAGAGGAGGCTACAACTATGTTCCCAAAGAGAGACGAATCCTTGCGACTAAAGAGCTGGAAAGGATAGGTCAGTCCAAGGTGTATGATCAGAAAAAGAAGCTGGGTAGAGATACAACATCCGCCCATCCTGTGTGTGGCTACTGCAGGCTCATAGGACATACTGAAAGAAACTGCTTTAGCTCCATGCGACATTGGCGTGAAGGAAGAAATGTTAGATATTCTGACTCGAAGATGAAGACGAAATGGGTAAGGAAATCTGAACTGTATAGCATGGTGGCTTACACTTCCTTAATTGCTTTCTCCGAAAACATGTGGTATTTTGATAGTGGGTGCTTTCGGCACATGACCGACAAAAAGAATCTCCTTAGTGATTATACAACGTGCAACAAGGGTCACGTCACCTTTGGCGATGGACAAAGAAGCAAAGTAGTTGGAAAGGGAAACCTAAATGTAGCATGTTCTCTAAATATGAAGGATGTTATGCATGTCAAAGATCTGAACGCTAATCTTATCAACATAAGTCAACTATGTGATCAAGGCCTGTTAGTTCGGTTTACTAAAGAGAAGTGTTCAGTATTCAATGCAAATGAAGAATGTATCCTTACTGGGAAAAGATCTACTGATAATTGCTACCTTCTCCAAGAGGCTAACATGTGTCTTAATGTTACTGCTGATGTTTCTGAACAGTGGCATCAAAAATTAGGGCATCTCAACTTCAATACGCTGATGAAGATATCTAAAGTTGGAGCTGTTAGAGGATTGCCGATCCTAAGCAAGAAGAAAGAGGGGGTGTGTGGTCCGTGCCAAATGGGAAAGCAAAAGAAAACTAGCCATAAACAACTTCAGACTATTACTACATCCAAGATTCTGGATCTTCTGCACATGGATTTGATCGGAGCAACGCATGAAACTAGTATGGGAGGTAAGAAGTACATCTTTGTCTGTGTTGATGATTTTTCTAGGTTCACCTGGGTAGATTTTCTCAATGAAAAGTCAGACACATTTGAAGCCTTCAACAAAATGTGCACTCGTGTGCAAGTTGAAAAGGGAAGTAGTGATGCAAAATTGTTAGAATCAGGAGTGACCATGGAAAGGAGTTTGAAAACCACTCATTTACTGAGTTTTGTGAGTCCCAAGGAATTGCTCATGAATTCTCAGCTCCTAAGACCCCTCAAAAAAATGGAGTTGTTGAACGGAAGAACCACACCTTGCAAGAGATAGCTCGTGTGATGCTAAATGCTAGGGAGGTCAGTTCACGGTGGTGGGCCGAAGCAATCAATATTGCATGTTATACCAGTAATAGAGTATATCTCTGCCCTAGAACTGAGAAAACTCCTTATGAAATCTGGAAAGGAAAGAAACCTGATGTATCATATTTTCATATCTTTGGAAGTAAATGCTATATTCTGTAGGACCGTACACCAAGAGGAAAGTTTGATGTAAAGAGTGATGAAGGAATATTTCTTGGCTACTCTACTACCAGTCGAGCTTTTAGGATCTACAACAAGCGTACAAATTCTATGATGGAGTTTATCAATGTTGTTGTTGATGATTTTGATCAAAGGGAGGCAGTTACTCTTGAATGAAGGCATTATCAGGGAGACTGCACAGATCAAGAAGAACATGTTAAACATCATGTTGCAACATCAGATACAACACGAGATCATGTTGAACCTAATGTTGCAACACATGATACAACATCGACTGAAGAACCTCAAAGCGGCTCGAGTGATGTTCATGCTTATGAAGGAGTCAACAGAGTTGTTCGGAATCATCCTCCAGAGTTGGTTATAGGTGATGTTCTTGACGATCGTCGCACGAGGGGAACAAGCCGTGTAAACTACCGTGACCTTGCCGGGTATGTCTGTTTCATCTCCCTAGCTGAACCAAAAAACTCGAAGGATGCCCTGATTAATGAATACTAGGTGGCTGTAATGCAAGAGGAACTGAACCAGTTTCAGCGAAATGATGTTTGGACACTGGTAGAAAGACCTAAGGGGATATATGTCATTGGTACGAAATGGATTTTTAAGAATAAAACAGATGAGAAATGCAACGTCACCTGCAACAAGGCCCGTCTTGTGGCTCAAGGGTATACTCAGGTAGAAGACATCGATTTCGATGAGACATTTGCTTTGGTTGCTTGTCTAGAGTCTATCAGGCTCTTAGTGGCCGCATCATACAGTTTCAACTTCAAACTTCATCAGATTGACGTGAAGAGGGCTTTTCTAAATGGTATACTGAATGAGGAAGTATATGTCGAACAGCCAAAAGGGTTTGATGACCAATTTCTCCCTAATCATGTGTATCAGCTGAAGAATGCCCTCTATGGCTTAAAGCAAGCTCCAAGGGCCTGGTATGAGAGACTGACCAAATATCTTCTTCAGAAGGGCTATGAACTAGGGGGAGCTGAGAAGACGCTGTTTGTTCAAAGAACTAAGTCTACTGTGATTGTAGCTCAGATCTATATTGATGACATAATGTTTGGTTCCACCTCTCAACAACTTGTTAGTGAGTTCATAGAACTCATGCAAAAGGAGCTTGAGATGAGTATGGTTGGAGAACTAAGCATGTTCCTTGGGCTTCATGTAAAGCAATTAAATGAAGGTCAGTTCATTTCCCAGAGCAAGTATCCGAGAAATCTTGTGAAGAGAATCGGGCTGGAGAATGCCAGACAAGTTCGCACTCCTATGTCTACAGGTGACAAGCTCTCTAAATATGATGGTGGCAAATCTGTGGAGGTCATGTTGTATAGGAGTATGATGGGGAGCCTTCTATATCTAACCGCCAATAAGCTGAACATCAGTTTAAGTGTAGGAGTATGTGCCCATTATCAAGCATGTCCCAAAGAGTCTCATATCACAGCAGTCATAAGAATAATCAGATATGTTAGTGGGACATCTGAATATGGTATATGGTACACCAAAGACACAAACCCCTTACTGGCTGGGTACATCGATGCTGATTGGGTAGGAAATGCTGATGATAGGAAGAGTACTACAGGTGGTTGTTTCTATGTGGGAAACAATCTTGTCTCTTAGTACAACAAGAAGAAGAATTCTATTTCTTTATCCACAGCTGATGCTGAATACATAACAGCAGGAAGTTGTTGTACTCAACTTCTGTGGATGAAGCAAGTGCTGACTGACTATGGGGTGGAGCAAGCTGTCTTAACTATCTTATGTGACAATCAAATTGCTACCAACATCTCCAAGAATCTAGTTCAACACTCAAGAACTAAACATATAGACATCCGGCACCATTTCATCAGAGAATTGGTGGAGAAGAAGTTTTAGTTATGGAATATGTTGCTACCTCTAGCCAACTGGCTGATATCGTCACGAAACTCCTCGATTCTGGCAGATTTGAAGAGCTGTGACAGGCTCGTGGGCTGTGTCGTATCTAATGTTGCATCGCATATTGCAACATAAGGGTGTGCTGGGCCGAGGTAAGTTGGTTGGGCCGGTTTAAAGTCAGGCCGTTATATTTGATTCCCCCAAATTTGTTTCATCTTACGGTGCTCTTTTCTCTCCCTAAATTTTCGAAGAATAGAAGTTTCTCTTCTAGGGTTTCTTGATCCCTTCTTGAGTGATTCTCCCTCTTCTCTACTAAAATGGCGCACGATCAAGGCCAGAAGTCTTCTCAAACCCCTCGCATGTCCTCTCATCAGTCTTCCTCCTCGAAAAGGGCCGCATCGTCTTCCTCTCCTCCGCAGGCTAAGAGAAAAGGGGTGGCTTCCCGATCTACTCGTGTCTCATCCTTTGGTGACTCACCTTCCTCTCCCTCTCCGACGTCTTCCCCGCACATGCATTCCCCCATTGTGTAGGATTGGTTGACAATTCAATTTTTCCCAATTCTAGAGATACCACTTCTATTTAAGGCACCATCCTCCTTCGAGTCAGATGTCGGTGAGGATTTTCCTGCACCAGTCACAATTCAGGACTGATTCTGGTATCTTAGATGGACATGTAAAAAATTGGATCTTTCTTGGATGGATTTCTCTGGTGTTAGACCTAGTCCCTACAAATTGGACAAGTTAAGAGGAAAATTGATGAGTGTGGAGGTTCCTGATGATGATGAGATCGTATTAACCACCTGCCGACGAAGGAAGTCTTGTGTTAAAATTTCTGAAATTGTGATTCATGAAATTTCTGACTCTGAGGATATTGAGGAAGATGGACAAATGTTGATGCTGAAGTGAATTCGGGCCCTTTGAATGTTGATGCTAAGGATGCTGGTCCCCATTTTGATCCTAAGGATGCTGGTGCAAATGTTGATGCTGCAGATAACCAGCCTTCAATCCCTACTGTCACTACTGATGATCTAGATGGCAGCCTTGACCCAGTTGGTCCTGGTGTGAATGAAGAAGGTCTTCGTATGGAGGAACCCTCGGTGGTTGAAGAGTCTGGATTCCCATCTGATATCCATATGTCGCATATTCCTGAGGAAGGTCTTGTCCAAGAGGCAGGTGATAATGCTCATGTTGCAACACTGTCAGAGGATGTTTCTGAAGCTATTCCAGAGGTTGCACCTGCTGATGATATTGATCAAGGGGAGACTCCTGATGTTGAAGATTCAGCTTGTGGTGGTGCTGAAGATGCCCCTCTTGATGATCCTAGTGCAACTCTAGAAGCTGCTGCTGATATTTCCAGTGATGTTGCACATAATGTTACAACATTAGATGCAACATGCAACCTAGTTGTGCCAGTAAATGCTGACTTTTCTCCTCAGACTGCTCTGCCAGAGATGAGTCTATTACTTCACATGCACGCAAGCCAAGGACAGCTTCTAGGAAACGTGCTGTTCCATCCAACCCTACCTCTTAGTCTCCCTCAAAGAGGGCTAAAATCCCTACTGCCTCAGGTTCTTCATCTTCACCTCAATTTACTGCATAGATGCAATTAGCAAGGTTTTCGTTGATAAAGCCTGCAAAAAGAGATGGTCTCTCTATTCTGAAAGGGTCATTCTTGCTGAGAAGTCTCTATCAGTTTCCACATCTGCCAAGACCAAATTTGTCTCTATTTTGAAAGACCTCAACCTGTTTCATGATGTAAAACGCTTCAAGTTCTATATCCCTGTGTTGGTCAAGGAGTTTTACTGCAATTTATCTAAGGCTGCAGGAGATTCTTCGTCTAGGTGGGCCTTTCGTGCTTTTATTAGTGGGAAGGTTATCTCTTTTTATCCCTCAGTTCTGAATAAGATTTTAGAGTGGACCTATTCTGCCTCTTTGACAGCTTTTGAAGAGTCAGTTGGAGATAATTTTGACACCTATATAAAGGTTGTCACTGCTACGAAGCTGGTTCATTGACCTAAGTCCTTATCATATCCCTCCTCCTCATTGTCTGCCAAGTTCTCTTTGCTGCACAGAATTACCACAAGAATTTGGCTTCCTACCTCCAACATTTCTGTGGTCACCAAAGAAATGTGCAAATTGCTGTATTCTGCTGGTACTAAGTAGCCATTCAACCTTAGAAGAATCATATTTGATTATATTCTTTCTTTATCTGAATCCTCTAGAGATTCTCCCTCTCTCCCCATGCCTGTCTTATTTCTATGATGCTGCTGTCTCAGAAAATTTCACCATCTGCCTCTGACTTATCTGTCCCTTTTGACGGCATCAGCTACACAGTTAAATCTGTTGTAGGGAAAACAAATGATATTTCATGCTTGTCTTCTCCTAGCACTGGTCCTTCATCTTCATCTCCATCTTCTCCTGGAACTAGTCTTGGACCTGATGATAGGCGGCAACCTACATCTGCTCCCTCTGTAACTGAACCTCTATGTCCTGGACATCAAAATATATGAGAATGCGCTAAAGGTCATGGACAATCAGTTGCTAATTATTCTGGTTAGAAAGTTGTGTTTGAAGAGTAGAAAGCAGAGTTTGAGCAGAGGATCAAATTGCTAAAGTCCAAGCTTCCTCCCTCTTCTTCAGAGTCTGTGGATGAAGTTACTGGCAGTGGCTTTTAGTAAGGTATGGTTCCTTTGGATTTTGTAGCCCAAAGGGGGAGATTTGGGTGTTATGTGGGGTGTTATTGTCTAGGATTTGTCTGTTGTTGTCTGGTATATGGTTTGTTGGAGGATATCATATAGCATGTTGAATCTGCTGAAGATATGTTGGACATTATGTTGGACATTATGTTAGACATCAAGTAGGGTTGTGGATATGTTGGACATCTTGTTGGACTGGTTTACTACAGTATGTTGGACATCTTGTTGGACAAGATTTCTAATGTTCTTCTCAACAGACATTAATTTTTTATTGTCATTCTTTCTCTCTTCCATCTTGGTTTATCTATTATGATTGTGCCATTAAATGCCAAAGGGAGAGTTTGTTAGGTCATATGTTGTGTGACTATGTTTTCATTAGTGGCACTTTGTTTTTTCTTTTGTTTTTCCTTTATTTTCTTGAAGAAGTGATCTCGTTTATTGGCCATGTTGGATGATATGTTGAACATTTTGTTGCAACATGAGGTCCAACATGCTGTGTCAGAAGGCTGGAAAAGAATTACGGTCTTCAATAATTATTATAGATGGATTACTTCAGATCTTATTACAGTAGCTTCAAAGTTTTCTGGTATATGTTGACATGATTGAAGTATCGTTGAAGATGTATTTGGAAGTTGTTATCTCTCAGAATGATTTAAGATTCTGTTGGAGATATACTCGCCCGTAAATGTTGGTTGACAGATCCTTGAAGATATTATGGAACCGCCTACCCGATGTGGTTCCAAAACTTGCTGACTGTCGATCTGCATGGATTATATCGAGCGACCTACCATATCCTCTCTGTGATTGAGGGAGAGCGGAGTATCTAAAGCAGTGCAGATTACAGCAAGGGTTTCACGGCTTTTGCGAAAGTTGATCGAACTCCGGGAGGGAGGCTGACGGCTACCGAGTTAGGAATCAAGGGAGTTGATTCTAGTCAGTTGAGCAAGGCGATCTTGCATGCAAGGGGAGCTTGCATAGATTACTCCATGGGTTTGGTAGAAACCACCCACCACGGTTTGTATTGAGGAGGAGTTTGTCCTCCTAATAGAAATCTGGTATTAGTGATTGTATTCATTGATATTTTTAGTGGAGTAATCTGATTTTTCTGAGCGTGGCCCCACAGATGTAGGTGTGTGCACCGAACCGTGTTACCAAGTTTTGTGTGTCGTTGCTTGGTTTTGTGTTTAATCATTATGCTTAATTGATTCATCTCATCGTATTGAATTTCACATTCAAATTGACATATGGTAAATGAAATTCAAATGGAATTTGTCACTTATATGGGTTAAATTTGTATTGTGCTGTCAAATAAATATTGTGGTTGAGGTTTCAAAATATTGTGTTTTTCTCAATTTTTTGTGCCATTTTTTATGTTCTTCATTTTTTTGTAGTTCTTCATTTTTATTCATTGTTAATCTTGAATTGTAGTCTTAATCCGTAGTCGTTATCATTGAATAGTAATTATTCATTGAATGTTTGACAATTTGTATCTTTGAACCAAAAAACACCTTGACCAAAAATGTATTATGCAATATACATGTTAATGTGCAAAATTAATGTGCACATAATACATTTATGGATAATTAACAAAGATAACCAAAAAATGTTCCTGCCAAAAATTTTCTTTTGTAATTTTTGAATACAGGTTTAGTTTTCAAAATTTTCTTTTGTGTAGATGCAACGGCGTTTTGAGGTTTCAATTTTTGAACAGTTCATATTGTGTTTCCAACCTCAATGCCGTTTCAAAATTTTCTTTTGTAAACTTTGACTACACGTTGAGTTTCGAGGTTTTATACACAAATTTGAATACATGTTGAGGTTTCAAAACATTGTGTTTTTTCTCACTGTTTTTTGTGTCATTTATTTGTCTTATTCATTTTTTGTAGTTCATTTTTAGTCATCGTTAATCCTTGAATTGTAGTTCTTAATCCGTAGTCGTCATTATTGAATTATAGTGCTTCATTGAATGCTTGACAATTTGTTTATTTGACCCAAAAACACCCAGACAATATCAAGTTCTGATTTGGCCCTTTCAGTCTCAAATTGCATGTCAGATTGCTTAGTGAAGGAGCATCATAAATAGGGGATTTGGTTGCTTGAATTTACAGAGAACTAGCATTAGAAGCATTTGTTGTACATGGGAATGTTTAAGGTGTGATTTTTGCTGTTTAATTTAATTCCTAAAAATGTGGATTAAATTATATCACTATCAGACATGTTTTAAAAATTTGGATTAATAATTGCAAATATATATGTACATGTGGATGCTGGAAGGGCATGTCTGAGCCATTGCAACAAATACTAACACACAGGAAATGTTATGTGCCACTTATTACACAAATGTGCATGTTTATGAGGTAGGTTTGTTAATATTTGTTGCAGAATTGAAACTAGGAAATGGACAGGTTTATGAGGTAAGTTAGTCAATCCTGCATCATTTGTATTTGTTACCGTCTATGTGAAATTTAATTGATAGCTTATTTTACAGGGAGCCGCAGTTCTGATGCTGACACCTGACACCAGTTTGAAGAGGATTGAACCTGATACCAGATTCACAACACTAGATTGAACCTGACACCAATAGGAAGACTTCCAGTTGTGCTTTGCTTGGCTAGAAGGGACTTCAAGAGGCATTTTGTTGTGAATTTGTATTTGTACTATAAGCAAGGGAGGTAAGCTTGATTATTGTTGCAACACAAGAAACATAAATGATGTTAGAATGCAACACAAGAAACAAATATGATGTTAGAAGACTTTGAATCTGAACTTCAACACAAAAAAACATATTCATGTCTTCCTACATTTCCAATCTATTTCTTTGGTGGTTGGATTCTGTTGTTATTATTATTGTGTCTTTTGAAAGTAAATTTGGGTGGTGTGTTTTATAAAATTCGGCTCTGTTACTTAGTCTCGATTCGATTTGTAAAGCAACCCAGGTGATACGACCATTTTGACCGTGCCCAGAGGAGCCAAGTCAACCACGACCAGTCAACCAGCCTACTACAGCCGTGGGCTCCGGCCCAAGGATCTCACAAGCGGGTCGCGCTTCACCACCCAAGACGAAGGCCCAAAAGACTGCCCACTTCCATAATGAAGGAAATCGTGGCCCAAATCGAGAGATCACTCCATCCATCATGGCTAGCCAAATATGGTAACCACCCAATGCCATCACTTCAGCCATCATGGCCCGCCAATTGTGGCAACCACTCATGGCCATAACTCCACCTTCATGGCATTCATCCCATCATAAAACGTGGCATTTATGGGGGTCAATATTTCCCCATTGGCACGCCCTCATCAATGAAGGCAATGATGTCTCATCATGGCCCATTACTAGGGGGACTCGCCTATATAAAGAGGGTAGATGCATCATCGCCAGGGAGACTGAGCTCCGAGATCTAAAACGAAGGTATCTCATACACACTCTTACACCTTCTTCGACATTTAGATACTTCTCCTCCATAGCTCAGCCCGAGGATCGGTGCGTGGTCTCTCCATGAACCAAGCCCAATTCCACCGAGTACCTATCAGACCAGACCTGTCACGCCCCGCTTCCTAAAAATATGGAGACGAGACGTGAGGAGGTCCGCTCAGACTTGAAGCTGCAAAGCTCCAAGCCCGATAAGCGTCAATTTAAAATTCAATGCAGGTCCCTGTAAAATGTGAACGGAACAAAATAATAATATCAAGAAAGAGAGACTGATATAAAAATAATCCAATCTCAGAAATTGTCCACAATAGTATTCAACATCCAGAAAATCCACCAGGCTAAAGGAAAGAGTCTAAAGGCCCAAAACATGGCCAACAAAACGACAACATAACAATGTATTGGTGCTGCGCACCGACAACTACAGCAGTCTAAAATAAAAGGGAAAGCTCAACGAAGACACTAGGACTGGTCCCCGGTGTCTACGTACTCCTCCTTAGCAAACGCGGGTCCTGACTCGGCGTCAGCAAACACCACGTCCTCTCCAAAGAATTCTGGCTCAGGATCTAACATGTGTCACCCAAAAGAGAGAGGGGCACATGTCAGCAAGTCTAAAAGACTTGTGCAAGGAAACTGAAAGTAAACTAACAACCTAACAGTTCAAGTAGGATGCAATGACTTGACATTTAAGTATGATGCAACAATTAAAAAAAGGACAAGAAGGGACAAGCACGCACGATGTAGCAAAAGCTACCAAATCACTAATTCACTATTTTCACTTATCACGAATCACTTATCACGATTTTCACTTTGTGCTGAGAGTTTTCGTCTTTTGGCTAGAGTGGCTGATCGGGCCAACTCCTAAGCTCAAGCGACTGTTTAACCCTACCCCTCCACGTGTATCGAGCGTTGGGATTAGCAACACACTAGCTCGCTTCTGGATCACGAGCCAGGAAGTGTATTTGGCATAGGAGTGCACCTAGCCTTGATCACTGTGTAGGAGTCAAAATCCTACTCGCCGCAGCTTACATTTTTAAGTAGCGTGTGCTACACAATCACGATGAACAATCAATGTATGCAATGACATGAACAGGTATTCGCGTACCGTTAATTGAAATTAAACATGACATACAAGCATGATGAAGGTGACGGATCTAGCTTCGTTGTCAAGCTAGATCAAAGGGTGTCTAGGCAGCTATCCTTTCACTGCCTAGTCTCGTTTACGCTAAAATAAGGAAATGGCCAAAGGTTTGGCCTAAAACCCTAAGTGGCATGTTTCACTTGCCTAGCACCGAGGATGACGATCGCGAAGGTTCGTCTCACAACCGCTAATCTACGGGGAATGTCGCTGTTATGGAAAAACAATCATCAAAACAATAACCATTTTATTAGGGTTTAACAAAAATCACATATGGGTTATGAGTATATTATAGGATCGAGTTATTACCGAATCGTTAGCGGAAGAACGATGCCGAGCAAGCACGGCGACGGAAGAGCGATCCGGGAAATTATGGCTCAGATCTGGAAACGGCGAGAAAACCTTGGAGAAATTGGGATTTGGGGTTTTGGGGGTTGGCCGATGGCCTAGGGGAGGTGGCCGGCGCAAGGAGGGGGTGAGGGGGCTCCGGGGATGAAGGAGGAGAGCTAGGGAGTGTTGGATGAGTATTGGGGAAGAAGGAGGCTCGGAAGGAAATGAAAGAAGAAAGAAAACGATCGGGGGGTTTAAATAGGATTCGTGCGGCGGCTGGACAAACCCTAGGTTTTCGACAGCGGTTAGTCGGTCAAAGAAGGTTGGCTGACCGACTAGTTTAAGAACTAGTCGGTTGGTCGTTCTACTGTGACCGACTAAGAGCAAGCAGCGAAAAAGGAATAAAATCTGGGAAATTGAATTAGTCGGTCTGTGAAGGCCCGTCGACCGACTAGTTTGCAACCTAATCGATCGGTGAGTGTTCATTGACCGACTAATGATAAACAGTAACTTAGGTAAAATTAATCAAAGGAACTAGTCGGTCTGAGAGCAAGTTCTGAACGACTAGTTGCGCATCTAGTCGGTCGGTGGTTGATCTTAGACGGACTAAGAGTAAACAGTAACTTCTGAATTTTTGATTTAATGAACTAGTCGGTTTAAGAAGAGTTCCTAACCGACTAGATCTCAATCAAGTCGGTTGGTTCCCCTTCTTGAACCAACTAAAGTGCACTAAAAGTGCCGAATTGAAGCGCAAAGCTTCGGGAAGATTTCTATGGCGTTTAATATCACTCTAACTCTAAAATATGATCGATTTGAAGTTCGTCATGAGTGACTTACTCCAAGATCAACGATCTAAGGAAGAAGCTAGAAAATCACAACGAAACGAACGAAAACGAAAGCTACGGAGACGGAAACCACACATAAGGAGAAAATCCACCAAAACATATATATAATATAGATAATCCAAATACATGAAAAACCAGTCGTTACATCCTCCCCAACTTAAGAAAAATTCCGTCCTCAAAATTTCCCAACACTCACATGTCCGGGAACAAAAGTGGGTAACGCTCTCTCATCTCATCCTCTCTCTCCCAAGTAGACTCTCCTGGCGATCCGTGTCGCCACATCACCCTCACAAGATTGACAACCTTTTTTCAGAGTGACTTCTGACGCCTGTCCAAAATCAGCACTGGCTGCTGGTCATACGTCAAATCTGGGTGAACGGTGATCTCCGAGAAATCCACAGCATGAGATAGATCGTTAATGTATCGACGAAGCTGCGACACATGGAAAACATTGTGAACTCCTTCCAAAGATGGCGGTAAGGCCAAGCGGTAGGCTACATCGCCAACTCTCTCCAGAACGTCAAACGGTCCAATGTATCGTGGGCTCAACTTCCCTCGCCTCCCAAAGCGAATCACACCACGATTCGGGGAAATCTTCAAGAACACATGGTCGCCTGGCTGTAACTCCAAAGGACGTCGTTTAGCATCCGCCCAATGCTTAAAACGGTCCTGAGCAATCCTCAGCCTCTCCCGAATGTTCCTGACAACATCCACAGCCTCCACAATCATCTCAGGTCCCAACAGCTCACGATCACCAATGTCATCCCAACTCAATGGCGATCGACATTTCCTCTCATAAAACGTGGCGAAAGGCGCCATGCCAATGCTCGCCTGGAAGCTTTTGTTGTAGGAAAACTCCACCAGATGTAGATGGTCCTCCCACGAACCCTTGAAATCTAACATGCATGCCCTCAGCATGTCCTCCAAGATCTGAATCGTCCTCTCAGACTGGCCATCTGTCTGCGGATGGTACGCCGTGCTGAAACTCAGACGCGTACCCAAACTCTTCTGCAAACTCTGCCAGAACTAAGATGTGAACCTCGTGTCTCTGTCCGACACGATACTCACAGGGACTCCGTGAAGTCGTACGATCTCCTGCACGATTCACGTTACATCACTATCTAAACTAGGAAAAGGAAATAGAAACGGAGAGTAAAAGAATTTACCTCCATGTATCTCCTTGCTAGCGCCTTAGTGGACTACCCTACTCGGAATGGAATAAAGTGTGCAGATTTGGTCAATCGATCTACGATCACCCAAATCGCGTCATTTTGCTTCGGACTCCGAGGTAGTCCAGTCACAAAATCCATAGTGATGTGTTGCCACTTCCACTCCGGAATCGGAAGCGGTTGTAGCAACCCTGCCGTACGCTGATGCTCCGCCTTTACCTGCTGGCAAACCAAACACTTGGCTACACTCCGAGCCACGCTCCTCTTCATACCATGCCACCAATAGTTCAAACGAAGATCCTTGTACATCTTGGTCCCACCAGGATGCACAGAATACGGCGAACTGTGTGCCTCCACCAACAACTCCTCTCTGATATCCCCAGCTGGCACACACAACCTAGCTCCATATCTCAGCGAGCCATCCTCATGAATCAAAAAGTCAGTCCACAGAGCTGCTTCTACCTGCTCCTGAATCTTCACCAGCTTCGGATCTCCAGCCTGACCAGCCTTGATTCTATCCACAATCGACGACTGAATCTGCATACTCATCAACGAAGAGGCCTCCCCAGGAAGTACAATCTCCACACCAGACTCGCAAAAATCCTGCCGCAATCTCCACTGCGAAGTCAACATCATCACCACTGGAAGCCTACTCAGCGCATCTGGAACCACATTCACCTTGCCAGGGTGATACTGCAAATCGATCTCATAATCCACCATGAGCTCCAACCATCGACGCTGTCGCATGTTGAGCTCTTTCTGAGTAAAAATATACTTCAAGCTTTTGTGATCGGTGAAGATCTTCACTTTCTCACTCAGCAAGAAGTGCCTCCAAATCTTGAGCACAAACACGACAGCAGCCAACTCCAAGTCGTTCGTCGGGTAATTCTTCTCATGAGTCTTGAGCTGACGTGAAGCATACACCACAACATGCCCGTGCTGATGCAACACATAACCGAGACCCTTGCCAGAAGCATCGCAAAAGATCTCAAATCCTCCACTACGATCAGGCACAACAAGAATAGGGGCAGTCGTCAATCTCTCACTCAGGACACCGAAGGCATTCTCACAATCACCCGACCAAACAAAAGGTACATCCTTCCGCGTCAATCTGGTCATCGGCTCAGCAATACGGGAAAAGTCCTTAATGAAGCGCCGATAGTAGCCGGCAAGCCCAAGGAAACTCTGGATCTCAGATGCTGACTGAGGAACATGCCACTCTCTGATGGCCTTAATCTTCTCGGGATCCACCGAAATACCATCTCCAGAAACCACATGCCCGAGAAAAGCAACTCGGTCCAGCCAAAACTCGCACTTCAAAAACTTAGCATACAAACGATGCCTCCTCAAAATCTCTAACACTGTCCTCAAGTGCGAGGCATGCTCTTCCTCCGACTTAGAATAGATCAGAATGTCGTCAATAAAGATAACGACAAACTTGTCTAAAAAGTTGTAGAAAATCAGATTCATCAGATTCATGAAAACTGCGGGTGCATTGGTTACACCAAAAGGCATAACCACAAACTCGTAGTGTCCATACTTCGTCCTGAATGCTGTCTTCGGAACATCTTCCTTCTTCACCTTCAGCTGATGATAACCACTCCTCAGATCCAACTTCGAAAACACCCTCGAACCTCCAAGCTGATCAAAAATATCATCGATGTGAGGCAACGGGTATTTATTCTTGATGGTCACCGCATTCAGCTCCCGATAGTCCACGCACATGAGACGCGAACCATCCTTCTTCTTCACCAGCAGCACCGGTGCTCCCCACGGAGACACACTATGATTGATATAACCCTTCTGTAAAAGCTCATCCAGTTGCTTCCGCAATTCCTCCAACTCAGCGGGTGCCATACGATAAGGCGCTTTCAAAATCGGATGCGCTCCCGGAATAAGATCAATCGAAAATATGAGAGCTCGATCGGGTGGCAATCCAGACATCTCCTCGGGGAAGACGTCATCGAAGTCCCGCACTACCGCTGGCCTCTCCAGCTCCATCTGCATAGCCACAATCTCCTCCGACCTGGCCCGAAATCTGACAGGGCCAAGCGAACTGCTACCTCGGCTGAACTCAAATATTGGATGTCCGGAAATCTCGAACATCACCTTCTTCCTCCGACAGTCGATCGTAGCATAGAAGCTCACAAGCCAATCCATCCCAAGGACCACATCATAGTTGATGATGTCGTGGACAATGAAATCAGCGTAAAGCTCATGTCCACAAACCACCAACGGGCAAGAACTGCAACCACGACGCACCGAGATCATGCCATTCCCTGTAATGATATTCCAACTCTTGGAAAGAGGGGACATCGACAAGGAATGCTTCTCCACGAAGCTCCGAGAAATAATGCACATCGATGCACCAGAGTCAAAGAGGACTCGTGCAGGAAATGTGCAAACCTGAATCACACCTACAAACAGCCTAACAATTAAGCCCTAGTCTAGCAACCAATCATGTACAAGCAAACAACATAACCTAACAAACAAAACTAACCAAGAAGGACAGCTAGATTGAGAGTTACCTGCGATAACCTCATCCACTGCCTCGCTCTCCACAGCGGTCATCAGAAAAGCCTGCCTCCTCGACTGAAAAGCCTGCTGAAAGGCCTGCCTTTGTGGAACAAGAGCTGCTCCATGTCCAGCAGGAACAGACGCTCTCTGCTGCAATGGCTGTGCTGCAACAGGTGCTCTCTAAGGCTGCTTGATACTCGGACAATCCTTCAGAGAATGTGAAGCATCACCACAGCCCAAACACTGAACCAAAAGCCTCTAGCACTGGTCCTTCACACGACCCGGCTTGCCACAATGATTGCAAGTCTTCAGAACAGGCCCACCTGGCCTCTTGAACTGAGCTGGCTGGTTGGGCCTGAATCCTGGTCTCGTCACTGCCCTGGCCTGCTCCATAGGCCTCTTCCCAGCCCCAGAAGCAAGTCCTCTCCTCTGGCTCAGGTTCAGCTCCTGCCTCCTCGCAACCACCAGAACCTTCTGGTAAGACTCCAGATCAGAAGAAGACACGAAACTCTGAAGCTCCAAAGCAAGTCCCTGCAGGAACCTCTGAGCCCTCTCATCAGCATCCTGCACCATCTTCGATGCGAACCGACTCAGCCTAGTGAACTCTTGGTGGTACTGGTCCACCGTCAAGCTCCCTTGCTTCAGCTCAATAAAACGCTGCAGCATCTCCTTCATGGCAGCCTTCGGAAAGAACTCTTCATCGAACCTGGACTTGAAGGTAGCCCAAGCTATCGGCTCCACCAACATCTTCTCTTCCGTATCTCACCAGTTTCGAGCATTATCCTTGAGTTGCCGCTTCGCCAAATCAACCCATCCAGCCTGGCTGATCTTGGCCATCTTCAAGTTATCCTCAATGTTCCGAATCCACTCATCGGTGGCTAGAGGACCCTCAGACCCATTAAAATAAGCAGGTCCCAGCTCCCGAAATTGCTTCGCTCCTGGCTCGGAGCGAGGGGCATCCTGGATTGCCCCAGCAGCTCGAGCAACAGGAGAATTCTGGACTTGCAGGAGCACGCCCTGCTACACCTGCATCATCTGAAGCATCATCCGCATCATCTCCCCATTGGTGGGCTCCCTATCAGGCTCCTCGTCATGAGGGGGCGCGCTACCACCACCACGGGTAAATCGCCTTCCTACCATCTAATGACGCAGAAAACGAAACAATTAGACTCATAGCTTAGGACTCAGATGTCGAATTTTAGTTGTTGGACAATCTAATATTATTATCATTGATCCGCTAGTTCACAGTTACAGAAAGCGGACCTGCATGGGCCACCAACAAAACCTATCACGCCCCGCTTCCCAAAAATATGGAGACGAGACGTGAGGAGGTTCGCTCAGACTTGAAGCTGCAAAGCTCCAAGCCCGATAAGCGTCAATTTAAAATTCAATGCAGGTCCCTGTAAAATGTGAACGGAACAAAATAATAATATCAAGAAAGAGAGACTGATATAAAAATAATCCAATCTCAGAAATTGTCCACAATAGTATTCAACATCCAGAAAAGCCACCAGGCTCAAGGAAAGAGTCTAAAGGCCCAAAACATGGCCAACAAAACAGCAACATAAAAAAGTATTGGTGTTACGCACCGACAATTACAGCAGTCTAAAATAAAAGGGAAAGCTCAACGAAGACACTAGGACTGGTCCCCGGTGTCCACGTACTCCTCCTCAGCAAACGCGGGTCCTGACTAGGCTTCAGCAAACACCACATCCTCTCCAACGAACTCTGGCTCAGGATCTAACATGTGTCACCCAAAAGAGAGAGGGGCACATGTCAGCAAGTCTAAAAGACTTGTGCAATGAAACTAAAAGTAAACTAACAACCTAACAGTTCAAGTAGGATGCAATGACTTGACTTTTAAGTATGATGCAACAGTTAAAAAAAGGACAAGAAGGGACAAGCACGCACGATGTAGCAAAAGCTACCAAATCACTAATTCATGATTTTCACTTATCACGAATCACTTATCACGATTTTCACTTTGTGCTCAGAGTTTCTGTCTTTTGGCTAGAGTGGCTGATCGGGCCAACTCCTAAGCTCAAGCGACCGTTTAACCCTACCCCTCCACGTGTATCGAGCGTTGGGATTAGCAACACACTAGCTCGCTTCTGGATCACGAGCCAGGAAGTGTATTTGGCTTAGGAGTGCACCTAGCCTTGATCACTGTGTTGAAGTCAAAATCTTACTCGCCGTAGCTTACATTTTTAAGTAGCGTGTGCTACGCAATCACGATGAACAATCAATGTATGCAATGACATGAATAGGTATTCGCGTACCGTTAATTGAAATTAAACATGACATACAAGCATGATGAAGGTGACGGATCTAGCTTCGTTGTCAAGCTAGATCAAAGGGCGTCTAGGCAGCTATCCTTTCACTGCCTAGTCTATTTTACGCTAAAACAAGGAAATGGCAAAAGGTTTGGCCTAAAACCCTAAGTGGCAAGTTTCACTTGCCTAGCACCGAGGATGACGATCGCGAAGGTTCGTCTCACAACCGCTAATCTACGGGGAATGTCGCTGTTATGGAGAAACAATCATCAAAACAATAACCATTTTTATTAGGGTTTAACAAAAATCACATATGGGTTATGAGTATATTATAGGATCGAGTTATTACCGAATCGTTAGCGGAAGAACGATGCCGAGCAAGCACGGCGACAGAAGAACGATCCGGGAAACTATGGCTCAAATCTGGAAATGGCGAGAAAACCTTGGAGAAATTGGGATTTGGGGTTTTGGGGGTTGGCCGATGGCCTAGGGGAGGTGGCCGGCGCAAGGAGGGGGTGAGGGGGCTCCGGGGATGAAGGAGGAGAGCTAGGGAGTGTTGGATGAGTATTGGAGAAGAAGGAGGCTCAGAAGGAAATGAAAGAAGAAAGAAAACGATCGGTGGGTTTAAATAGGATTCGTGCGGCGGCTGGGCAAACCCTAGGTTTTCGACAGCGGTTAGTCGGTCAAAGAAGGTTGGCTGACCGACTAGTTTAAGAACTAGTCGGTCGGTCGTTCTACTGTGACCGACTTAGAGCAAGCAGCGAAAAAGGAATAAAATCTGGGAAATTGAATTAGTCGGTCTGTGAAGGCCCGTCGACCGACTAGTTTGCAACCTAGTCGGTTGATGAGTGTTCATTGACCGACTAACGATAAGCAGTAACTTAGGTAAAATTAATCAAAGGAACTAGTCCGTCTGAGAGCAAGTTCTGACCGACTAGTTGCGCATCTAGTCAGTCGGTGGTTGATCTTAGACCGACTAAGAGTAAACAATAACTTCTGAATTTTTGATTTAATGAACTAGTCGGTTTGAGAAGAGTTCCTGACCGACTAGATCTCAATCTAGTCGGTTGGTTCCCCTTCTTGAACCAACTAAAAGTGCACGAAAAGTGCCGAATTGAAGCGCAAAGCTTCGGGAAGATTTCTATGGCTTCTAAGATCACTCTAACTCTAAAATATGAGCGATTTGAAGTTCGTCATGAGTGACTTACTCCAAGATCAACGATCTAAGGAATAAGCTAGAAAATCACAACAAAACGAACGAAAACGAAAGCTACGGAGACGAAAACCACACATAAGGAGAAAATCCACCAAAACATATATATAATATAGATAATCCAAATACATGAAAAACCAGTCGTTACAAGACCTGACTTTGGCATCGGAGGGAAATCGATCGAAACCAAGGTCTTGTAGGATCCTGTCAAAAACAGCGTTAGGATCGATAAATGAAGTTGAGACTTACGCTTGCGTATGCGGCACCGTAGTCTCGGAACTTCGCCTTCGGATTCGCCACGACGGATCGAGTCTTCTCACGAACAGAGTAAGGCTACTAAATCCACAATCTAAATCTCTACTTTTAGATTAAGAACTTGGATAAAGAGAGATGAAGGATTTTGGCAGAGCTTCGCTAGAACGAAATGCAAGGCAAGAATACCATGCAAAAGTGTAAGGAAATGGCTAACCCTTGGGTCTTATTTATAGCCCACAAGGTAGTTATTTTAGGAGTAATTGTTCCTTTGGAACAATTTAACTAAGGTGTACCATCATACATGGCACATTATAAGCTTAAGTTGTACCATATGCATGGTACAACATAAGCTTAAGATATTACCCCTTTATTAGCCATATGTCGCATGCACTTATGCACATATAATGCGACTTTCCTATTAATCTAGAGATCCTCTCCGCAAGGGAACAGATTCCCTTTACACACGACTTTGTGTGTGCGACGTTCGAGGTCCGTGTTCCCTCGTACATCCCCTACAAGGGTGTACAAACGTCATCCATATCCAACATCTCCCACTCACACTTGAGGGGATTGTAAGAGAACGTCTTTCTCTTAGTTCTTTCATCTATCATACCGAGAAATAGACCGTGCGACCGTCATGCGCGTAGAGTCTGTTGTTGTGCACTTATTAGAGATACACAACGACCTCGAAGGTGCAAAGTTGAGTAGTTCAACGCATGCTTTACCCTAGATTATTTCTTCACATTTCTTATACTTTATATTCAACAATTGAATCCCATCTGGATTACAATTGGCTGGCCAGCTTTGAATCATTAAAGTCCAAATGCGAATATGAAATCAATCTTCCTCTTCTTGCGAACCTTCTGATCTTGACTTGATTCGCTTTTCTAACGTGCCCCGCCGAGCCGAATTATCATAGCCCATTAGCAACACGCTAAGATAGCGATCATCTCGTCAAATCTAAAGGAACCAATTGGAGTCCTTGAGGGTAAGAGTTAAACCCGTATGTCCTTTGAGTCTCACATAATAGCAAACACTATTGCTACTAACTCAGTGGTCGAAATGCATACGTGGTATGAACACGTATTACAACATCACTCCTTTCCCAGGGAGAGTATGTCTTACTGATGTTGTACGGATGAAAGATCAGACACCACAGTGCCTATCTTTTGAGTCCCCTTACTACCCATGAAATATTCCCGGACTCTCATCCTGCATAAGACAGATAGGATTAAAAAATCCTATGAGATCTCTTTTAAATATCCTTGTGATACAGATCTCAGATCTTTTGTAAGCATCCATATGATGCAGATCTTTCATTCGACTATCTTGTTTAAGTCACGACTCTAAATCATTCGTCAAATGATTTTGACTTTAAACTAGTCTCATCTCTATCTTATCCATCTGATAAGATAAGGCGGTTGCTCATGTGAGAGAGCCAACCTTAATCTGTCCGACATACACACAATAATATAGCTGAGACTTAAACACAAATGTATAAAATCATTTGTAAGAAACTTGTATGCAATATATAAAAGAACTTCTTTCTTTTATTAAACTTTGATCTTCTATAGACATGGGAAATATTACATGATACAGCTCAGCACCTACGCATTCCCATAGATGATAAGTGTTTGAAGAACACATCTCTGGGGATCGCCTTAGTAAGGGGATCCGCTATCATCTTATGCGTGGATATGTATCCTATGTCTACTTCCTTCCGTTTGTCATAGTCCTTCGCAAACTTGAATCGAATATCAATGTGTTTGGTCTTACAATGAAATTTAGGATCTTTGACATAGGCAATCGAGGCTTGACTATCACTGTATATAGGAACAGTGCTCGAGTCAGTGGCATTCGTCAGCCTGTCTAAGAATTTCCTAAGCCAAACAGCTTCTTGGACCGCCATGCTGAATGCTACAAATTCGGCTTCCATGGTTGATAGGGCGATGCAGGTTTGCTTCTTGCTGCTCTAGGATATTGCACCATTCCCGAGCATGAAAACAAAGCCTGAGGTAGATCTTCGCTCGTCGAGATCACCTGCCCAATCAGCATCGGTATAGCCTTCGAGTCTTAAGGTATTGCCTTGATAGCATAACGCATAGTCCGTAGTCCTTTTGAGGTACCTTAATATCCTCTTCACCGCTTTCCAGTGTGCATGTCCTGGGTTGGATTGGTAACGGCTTACCATACCAACAGCATAGCAAATGTCCGGTCTGGTACACATCATGGCGTACATCAGACTCCTGACAGCACTGGAGTATGGAACCTTTTCCATAGCTTTCTTTTCTTTTGGATCTTTGGGACACATTTCCAAACATAGACCCTCGCCTTTGCTTATTGGAGTATTAATTGGCTTGCAGTCCTGCATATTAAATCGTTCTAAAACTTTCTTTATATATGTCTCTTGAGAGAGAGAAAGAAGTTTCTTGGAACGATTCCTTGAGATCTTAACACCAAGGATATATGCAGCTTCACCCATGTCTTTCATTTCAAAGACGGATGAAAGCCAAGCTTTGATATCCATGATAAGACGCTTATCATTTCCAGCTATAAGTATGTCATCTACATAAAGAGACATAATTACATACTTGTTCTTAATCCTCTTAATGTATACGCAGTTGTCTTCGTCGAGCATGGAGAAACCATACGACAAAACAACTTCTTGAAAGCGCATATACCACTGCCTTGAGGATTGTTTAAGACCATATATGGATTTATGAAGTTTACAAACCTTATGTTTGTTTTCTTCTTGTACGAACCCGTTTGGTTGTTCCATGTAGATCTCCTCATCTAGTTCTTCATTAAGAAAAGCAGTCTTTACATCCATCTGATGCAACTCGAGGTCCAAACAAGCCACCATTGCCAGAATTAAGCGAATGGAGGTAAAACGCACGACAGGAGAGAAAGTCTCTTCGTAGTCTATTCCTTCCTGTTGCGTGAAACCTTTCGCAACAAGGCGAGCTTTATATTTCTCGATGGAGCCATCAGCCTTATGCTTGATTTTGAGAACCCACTTGTTCCCAATGGCTCTACGTCCCTTAGGTAAATCAACCAAGTCCCAGACTTGGTTTGTTTTCATGGATTGAAGTTCTTCTTCCATCGCCGCTATCCATTTATCTTTAGCAGGGCATGTGACGGCCTGTTTGAAATTTGCAGGTTCGTCATCATCTTGTAGTAATGTCATGAATGTTTGAGGAAATTCATCCTCAAATCTCAGAGGTGTTAGCCTCGTTCGATTACTACGTCTTGCTTGAGTTTGATCACTCCCACTTGGAATGACATTACTCCCACTTGGAATAACATCACTCCCACTCGGAATAGGATTGGTATCGTTCGTATCATCCATTGGTGAAGTTTGAAACGTATTTTCTTCTTCACCAAGGATTCTCCCACTCGAACGTTCCGATCCTTCTTGATCCCAAGTCTCAAACAAGGATAAGTCTTGACTTATCTCACCCTGTCTTGGAAACTCGTTTTCTAAGAAGACAACATTCCTCGATTCGAATTCTATTAGACCCCCATTGTCCTCTTGACCGACGAAAACATATCCTTTGGAGTTTTCAGCGTATCGGATGAAGATACACTTCCTCCCACGTGGCCCAAGTTTGCCATATTTGTGAGAGGATAAATGTGCGTAAGAGGCACAACCCCAAGGTTTTAGAATGCTTAAGTCTGGAGTTCTATTGTTCCACAACTCATAAGGAGTAGAACTTACCGACTTCGAGGGTACACTGTTTAAGATGAATGCTGCCGTCAATAATGCATCACCCCAAAAGGTGATGGGCAAATTTGCCTGAGACATCATTGATCGGACCATTTCCATCAATGTCCTATTTCTTCTTTCCGCAACACCGTTTTGTTGCGGAGTATAAGGCATCGTTATTTGATGAACTATGCCTTTTTCATCACAGAGTTCCTTAAAACTCGTTGATTGATATTCTCCACCCCGATCGGTTCGCAAGACCTTTATCTTGCGATCTAGTTGATTTTCCACTAAACTCATATAGTTTTTGAAGCAGGATAAAGCTTCATGTTTGTGGGAAATCAAATAAATGTGACCGAAACGGGTGAAGTCATCAATGAAGGTGATGAAATAGGACTTCCCGCGTCTTGTCTTAACATTCATTGGACCGCAAATGTCCGAATGGATAAGCTGTAATGGAACTTCGGCCCTTGTGCCAGTTCCAAACGGCTTGCGACAAGTTTTCCCTACAAGACAATGTTCGCAAGTTGACATTTCAACTTTTGAAACATTAGATAGCAAGCCACTGTTGGCAAGTCTATCCATTCTAGTTGGTCTAATGTGACCAAGTCTTGCATGCCAACAAATGATCTCAGATTCAGAATTAGAAAAATTTGTCAAATGTAAACTTTCATTAATAGAAGAAGAATCATCATACATAGTGTTCAAAACAATCAATCCATTACAAACATTACCCAACCCAATTAAAGAACTATTACAAACAAGGTCAACCTTTTGTTCATAGAACCTCCATTCATAACCTAAAGACATTAACATGACCACAGATACGATATTCCTTCGAATATCTGGAGCAAAGAGGACGTCGTGCAATAATAGAGTCCGGCCGTTGTCGAGAACTAGCTTGCATGTTCCGACGCCTTTGACTTCAACACGAGTGTTGTTGCCGACGTATATCCACTTTGTTCCTTGAGTTATCCTTCGATACTCTACGAAGAACCTTCTGTCCTTCGCTACGTGGTCCGTGGCCCCTGAATCAATCAACCAAAAATAGTTAGATTCAATAAGAAACATGGAACTAGAAACACATATGTAACTAGTCCTACAAGTTACCTTATCACTTCCATCCGTACATGTACGGGCGAAGTGACCGTACTTGTTGCACTTAAAGCACTTGATCTTCTTCAAGTTTTTCTTCTTTGAGTGCACATTCTTTTGCCACTTTTTGTTCTTAGTCTTCTTTGAGGTTTCCGGTTCTTGCTTTCGTTCGTTCACAAACCTTAAGCGTTTATCCTTTCGCTTCTTTCCTCTATGTGAGGAACTAGCGGCCATGTGCACTTCGGCACTAGGTTTTACGGCTTGAATCCGCTCTTCCTCGAGTTCGAGGTGTTTGGATACATCGCTTAAAGTTTTAATGCACTCATTATGAGTGAGGTGCATTTTCATGTTATACCAGCTATCTGGGAGTGAACGAATGACTGCTTGGATCTGCTGTTCGTCAGACAGCGTAAGACCCGCATCCTTCGATTCAGCTATGAGATTCGCCATGTGGCGAAGATGCCTTTTCATAGATTGATCTCGTCGTATTTTGTACGAGTCAAATTGAATATTTAAGGAGTGGAGTTTGGTTACCGAAGTTCCACCAAACTTTATTTCTAGCCAAGACCATATGTCTTTGGCTAGGTCGAATTCCCGAAATAGACGCATTATGTCATTGTCCATTGCGGACAGTAACGTAATACGTGCTATTTTGTTCTTTCAAGTCCAAGTCTCATAAGCTTCTCGGTCCCTCTTGTGTTGGGCCGTATTGCCCAAACTCAGGTTCTTCCATTATGTTTTGGAGTGTTTCAAGCACATCTTGCTCTTCCAAAACATATTGGATTTTTATTGACCAAAGTTTATAATTGTCGCCGTTGAGCTTCTCACCTTTGTTAAGCTCTGCGACAATGTTCTTAGAAGCGGTAGACATATTCGAATCAAAAAACTGCAATGAAAATGAAAAACACGATCAAAATTTTATGCATAAAGTTTCGATTCTTTAAACACTTGATAAGTTCCTTGGATAAACTGAAATGTTACTCTAGAATCTAGAAGTTCACTACGTTCCCAACTACCATCTAGAAGTAACTTTCAAAGTACCCCTCTTACTTATCTCAAGTAAAAAGAAATCAGAAATAATACCCGTATGGTACCAGCAGCGGAAAAATACTTTTGAAAAACATATCTTTCAAAAATGGAATAGGTGAGAGTTTGCGCAAAGAATTTTAGCGCAACAATTGCCAAGCCACGAGACCTGTTCTACACACCCATGGGTTAGATAACCATGGCCAGATCGTGGTAGGACTTGGAATTCTAAATTGCGCTATCCCGATTAAGGACGGGACATAACCTATTTGAAAACACCTTTTTCAAAAATTTGAAATACATTGGCTAATCTCCGTAGAGTAGAGCACAATGTCATAAGTACATTGGCTAATCTCCGTAGAGTAGAGCACAATGACATGGCTAATCTGGCATAAAGTAGAGCACTATGGCTAATCTTCAAGGAGTAGAGCCCAAAAAAAATTTTATAAAACAAGAGTAGGCGACTGTCGTTAGCCCCGTATGGGCTAATCGGCACATTCGAGTTTGACCAAGGCCTTTTGTCACCCCGTATGGGTCAGTCGGCAAGTTTGCGATCGACCAAGACCTTCTGCCGGATTGGTCGACCAAAACACCCAAATTGGTCGACCAATTATTTGGTCTGCAACTTCTCCCGGCCAGGGCCTCTGCCCTGGCCGAGGCTGGCCAAGGGCCGGCCAGGCCTCTGCCCTGGCTGGCCAGGGGCCCTGGCCCCCTCGGCCAGGGCCTCTGCCGAGGCCGAGGCCGGCCAGGGCCGGCCAGGCCCTGGCCTCTGCCAGGGTAGGCCAGGCCGGTCCTGGCCTCTGCCAGGGGGCCGGCCAGGCCCACTGGCCTGGCCACTGCCAGGGCCGGCCAGGGCGCGTCGGCCCTGGCCTCTGCCAGGGCCGGCCAGGCCGGCCCCTGGCCTTGGCCACGGCCAGGGCCCCCTGGCCGGGACCGGGGCCAGCCACTGCCGGCCTGGCCTTGGCCGGCCACTGCCGGCCTGGCCATGGTCGGTCATGGCTTGGCCATGGCCGGCCATGGCCAAGGCCATTTTGGCGTTGGCCGGCCATGGCCCATATGGCCATGGCCGGCCACCCCCTTTAAATGGGGTTGTCGCACACCCCGCCGGAGGGGTGGCCGTTGTTGAATATTGGACTCCCCGTATTTGGTTTTGATGATGAGCAAACATAAATAATCTATGAACTAACAATTTATGAGCGCAGTTTTGGAGATCGTCGCCAAATTCACGAGAACATTCAAAGCGACATCTCAACACTTCCCAAAGCTCATATTCATGCCTAAAGCTTCGTTGAAGCTCTTGCGACGCTTTGGAAGTTATGAAGATTCAATCGAAGCTCTCGAAGACCGTTTATTAAGGTTTTATTTATAGTCTTTTAGCATCGATATATAGAATGTTAAGCCTTGAGTATATCTTACGTTTCTATCTTCATTACGCTCATTTCGTAGCTCTAGGATCCTTGCACAAGTTCATTCTAACTTCCTCGAAGCGTCGCGCTTCGATTCGGATTTGTATGTGCATGTTAGTTGGTACAAGAACAAGTACTGACTGACTAGATGTTGATCTAGTCGGTCGGTAACTGTTCTTGGACCGACTAGTTTGATTCCTTAATTTCATGGACTTTACTGTTTACAGTTAGTCGGTCTACGTTGACTCACCGACCGACTAGTTTGTGAACTAGTCGGTCAGTGATGCTTCTTTGACCGACTAGTTGTGACTTACTGTTCATGCTAAATTTCTCCTAAGCTACTGTTTATCGTTAGTCGGTCTAAGAACGTTTGGTGACCGACTAGTTGACAATTTAGTCGGTCAACTTTTGTTCTTGGACCGACTAAGTCACTTTGCATTCAGACTAGTCATTTTGCCTCTTAGTCGGTCTACGTTCACTGAATGACCGACTAGTTGTGAAACTAGTCGGTCAGAAAGTCTTCTTGGACCGACTAGATTTCTAGGTCTGAAATTCTATCTCTTCTCAGATCTACTCTTAGTCGGTCCACGTTGTTTGTCTGACCGACTAGTTGATGAACTAGTCGGTCAGTGATTGTTCTTTGACCGACTAAGTCTCACAGATTTCTATCCGTTGGTGAATGACCTAACTTGTTTTTATGGGACCCTATAAATATGAACCTAGGTCATTTCTATCTAGGTTAGAGCTTCCATTCAGAGATTCATTGAGTTCTAAAGAGATAGCTATTCTCCCTCAAATCTAAAGCTCTCTTCCTCACAAGAAACACATTCTCTCTCATTTCTAGATCTAGAGAGAAGCTTGTTCTTGGTGAGCTCTTCAAGCTATTGCTTGATCCAAGTCTCCAACTCATTCCTAGGCACCGATTGCTGGTCATTTCCTTGGTGCTAGGTTTTGGTGACTTCATCTTCCTCAAATCCTTCATTTCACCATTTGGGTAAGAAAAACTCAAGGTATAGGATTTTGTGGTAAGATTGTTTATTTCATTTAAACTCTTTAATATTGCTTTGTGATTCTCTCGGTTGTGAGAGAAGATTGTGATCCCGGGTTGTGGGATTCACTTTGCCATTGCATGTATGATTTGATCTTGTGAAGGTTTTTCACAAGATATTCATAGTGGAAATCTTGAGTTAGGGTTTCTAACTCAAGTGTCCGGAGGGGATCCGGGTGGTTGGGACGTAGGATCACCGGGAACAAGTCGGGGAGACTTGGGTGGATCCGAACCCATTAACATCGTTTGTTAGCATTGTTAATTTTGTGTTGTCATTCAATTTAATCTTCCGCAAATTGATTTGGTAGTTGTTTGCAATTTAATTTGGAATTATACTCCTTATTATTTTAAAGTACTATTCACCCCCCCCTCTAGTACTTGTGCAGTAGCTGGTAGGGCATTACATTTGGTATCAGAGCCAGATACTCAGCTATGTCTGCCAACGACAACAAGACCGTGCGTCCACCTTCCAACTATGACACCTTCAGGAACCGTGAAGGAGCATCTTCGGTGATGGAAGGACATTCCTCTACGAGGCCTCCATTCTTCAACGGTACCAACTACAAGTACTGGAAATGTCGGATGGAAACCTTCCTCTGAAGTGCATCTTTATGGAGGACTACAATGAAGGAGTACATCGAGCCCGAAGAAGAAGACTTTGAGAAATGGACAACCGCGGAGGTCGCCGCGGAGGTAAGCAATGCCAAGGCAATGAACGCCTTGCAATGCACATTGGAGCCCGAGGACTTCAATAAGATATGCACATGTAAGAGTGCATATCAAATTTGGAACTCTCTCCTCATACTACATGAAGGGACGAGTCGGGTAAGAGACTCTAAACTCGTAGTCGTAAACAAAGATTACGAAATGTTTCATATGCAACAGGGCGAGAAGATGAAAGAATATTACGCTCGTTTTGTTGACATAATAAACGAGTTAGAGGCCCTCGGCAAGTCCTACACTCAAAAGGAGAAGTGCTCAAAGCTTATTGAAGGACTTCCCTCTTCTTGGGAAAAACGTACCTTCGCCATCGAGGAAGGTAATGACATGAATAAGTACACCGTAGTTCAACTAATGGGTACTTTAATGTCGTACGAGGTACGCAAGGATAGCAAGCTCAAATTGCAAGAAAAGATGAAGTCTTATCTAAAGCAAGACGAGCCAAAGAAAAAGGCTATTGCCTTCAAAGCCGCTCCATCCACATCCACATCAACCGATGATGAAGAATCGGAAAACGAGTTGGACTTGGAATCCATGGCACTCATGGCCAAGAAGTTCAACCGTTTCTTCCGAAAAGGTAACTTCAAGACCAAAGGTAAATTTGGTTCTTCTAACGCCTCTTCCTCTCCTTTGTGTTTCATGTGCAATAAGCCAGGACACATGAAAGCGGAGTGTCCCCTCAATAAGCAAAAGGAGAAGTGGAAGGCGCCAAAGTATGACAAGTCCAAGAAGTACACAAAAGGAAACAAGAAGGGACTTGTCGGAGCTACCTTCACCGACTCCGATGATTCTTCAAGCGGTGAGTCGGACGATGAACACGTGGAGCAAGCGCACATGTGCTTCATGGCAAGAGAGGAGAAAGATCAAGGATCCTCCTCTTCCGATGATAGTGATGACGAAAGCGATGAGGTATCGATGGATGATCTTAGAAATGCTAACTCTCAACTTTGGTCAAAATACACTAAGTTAGTAAATAGATATACTAAGGTAAAAGATGACCTAGCTAGCATTCAAACATCGCCTAAGAATATCATCACCAACAACGACACCGTTGTTGAAGAGTTAAGAAATGAGATTGTGAATCTCAAATCTAAACTTGAACATGTTAGCATTGAGGATGCGGAAGAACATGAGATAGCGGATTTAACTTCTCAAAACTCGACTTTGAGTATTGAGAACGAAAATCTTAAATCTCGTGTTTATGTGCTCACATCGCAAATATCCACTTTGGATACTTCTTTGCGTTCTCTCAAAGAGAAATATGAGGACACATTGGGCCGAATCAACAAATTCAACAAGGGTAAGGGCCACTTGGATAATATCCTAAAAGACTTACTTCCGGCCAAACACCACATTGGCTTGGGGTATATGATGGGAAATTCATCCAAGTCGGTCACTACTTTTGTAAGGCCAACTTCCGAAGCCTCAACGAGTGGGAGCAAACACTCTATTGGTAGTTCATCTACCAATGGTGCTTCCACCTCGTCCACACCCTCTTTCGGAAAGAAACCCACTTTGGGTGGACCTCCAAAGAAGGGGCATGCCTACATGTACACCAATACCATGCCACGTAGGAACACACGTCCTACTCCACCGGCTCACACATATGATGATTTTTATGCAACACATTCTCGGGCACGAGCACACCATGTGAGACACCCTCACGCACGTGTTCCCACACATGCATATGTACACCCACCACATCATATGAATAATTCTCGTCGTGCACCATTCCATCATGTCCCGTATGCCTATCCACAACATGCATCACGTAGAAATCAACGTCGCATGCATGCACCCAATAGGATGATGGCTCCCAAAATTTTCACTATTTGGAGCCCAAAGGACACAAGCATGGATGAAAAACAAGAGTATATGAATGCTTATTTTTCGGATGTTGTGCATAGTAAGAATTATGTGGGGAAGTCTAAGTCCACTTGGACTTGGCTTCCAAAGGTCTAATCCCTTGGACCCAATGACCTTGGGTACCATGATATGAAAGTTTCTATCTTTAGGTACTCAAGGAAAAGAAAAAGAAGAGGAGCAACAAATTTAAATTTAGCTCCAAAGGGAATTGGATACTCGATAGCGGGTGTTCAAAACACATGACGGGTGACGCTCGATTGCTCTCCGGAGTGGTTCCCATTGCGAATGGAAACCGCGTCGTATTTGGAGGCAACGAGAGCGGAACCATCATAGGTGTTGGTAAAGTCGGTAACCCCTCTAAACCCTTAATTAGTGATGTTTATCTTGTTAGTGGTTTAAATCACAATCTTATTTCAATAAGCCAACTTTGTGACAAAGGTTACAAAGTTAGTTTTGCGAAAGGATTGTGTCATATTTTAAGAAAAGATAATGATAAATTATTATTTTCCGGAACTCGTCATAAAGACATTTATATTTTGGATCTTCCTAAGTCATATGAACAATGTCTCGTTGCCAACACAAGTGAACAACACTTATGGCATCGACGCTTTGGACATGTGAACTTTGGAACACTTTATAAGCTTTCGAAATTAAATTCTATTAAAGGTTTTCCGAAGCTTGTTTTTGAAAAGAAAAGTTTTTGTGATTGTTGTCAACGTGGCAAGCTTCCTAAATCTTCATTTAAACCTAAGAAAAGCATCTCTACTAAACGGCCACTAGAGCTATTACATCTAGACTTATTTGGGCCAACTAGAGTAGCTTCCTTAGGAAATGCAAGGTATGGACTTGTCATCGTAGATGACTATTCAAGATTTACTTGGGTATTTTCATTGTGTAATAAAAATGAAGCTTTTGAAAACTTCACAATTTTTGTTAAGAAAGTACAAAATCTCTTAGGAACCACCATTGTCACTATTCGTAGTGATCATGGAGGTGAATTTGAGAATGAGTCTTTTGAGACATTTTGTGATGAAGTTGGTATTACTCACACCTTCTCTTTCCCTCGTGCACCTCCTCAAAATGGTGTAGTTGAGAGAAAGAATAGGACGCTAGTGGAGTGTGCTCGCACTATGCTTGATGATAGCCAACTTGGCCATCAATTTTGGGCGGAAGCGGTACACACCGCTTGCTATGTGTTTAATAGAATACTTTTGAGGCCCGGCACTAAACAAACTTGTTATGAATTGTTGTTTGGTAGGTTGCCTCAAGTTAAACATTTTCGTGTTTTTGGTTCGAAATGTTTTATTAAGAACACATATGGTAGTTTGGACAAATTCGATCCAAGATCCGATGAGGGGATTTTTGTTGGATATTCTACGCGTAGCAAAGCCTACCGGATATTCAACAAACGAACCTCAACGATCGAGGAGTCGCTTCATGTCTCATTTAATGAAGGATTTGTTCCAACTAGAATTTCAAATGATAATGATTCTTTGGATGTTTTATGTGATTCGTTTGATAATTCTAAGTCTAATGATTCTATTGATTCTATTGAGACTAACCCAACTAATGAAGTTGTTGAGAATGTTCCTAGTGATCAAGGTATTCCCAAACGGCTTCATTCGGTTCGTGACCATCCCCATGAGCAAGTCATTGGCAATATCTATGATAGTGTCAAGACGAGATCGCAAGTTCACCACTTCGCAAATTGTGCCTTTGCCTCATCGATAGAGCCAAAGAATATTAATGAAGCATGCGAAGATAGCGCTTGGATCTTAGCCATGGAGGAGGAGCTCATTCAATTCGAGAGGAATGAGGTATGGGAGCTTGTTCCATTGCCATCGAAGAACAACACCATTATAGGGACAAAGTGGATCTTCAAGAACAAAACCGACGAAAACCAAGTCGTCGTCCGGAACAAAGCTCGGCTAGTTGCTCTAGGCTATCGACAAGAGGAAGGTATTGATTTCGAAGAATCCTTCGCTCCGGTAGCTAGATTAGAATAAATTAGATTATTATTGTCTTTTGCATGCCATAAGAATTTTAAATTATTTCAAATGGATGTTAAAAGTGCATTTTTAAACGGAGATGTCGTTGAGGAAGTTTACGTTTCTCAACCTCCGGGCTTCATAAATGAAAAATTTCCAAATCATGTTTTTAAACTAAAGAAAGCTCTTTATGGGTTGAGACAAGCTCCTCGAGCTTGGTATGATCGCCTAAAGAATTTTCTTTTGGATTTGAATTTTAAAATGGGTGAAGCCGATTCAACACGTTTTATTAAGCATGCGAATAATGATATTTTATTAGTTCAAATTTATGTTGATGATATCATTTTCGGTGCTACTAACTTTGCTCTTTGCGAAGAGTTTTCTAATGTTATGAAGGAACAATTTGAGATGAGCCACATGGGCGAACTCAAATATTTCTTAGGTCTCCAAATTCGCCAATTGAACGATGCAATCTTCATCCACCAAACGAAGTACACGGTGGAGTTGCTAAAGCGATTTGGAATGGAGAATGCCTCCGGCAAAAAGACTCCTATGAGCACTACAACGCATCTTGATAAAGATACGGGCGGAAAAGATGTAGACATTCGTCTATATCGAGGTATGATAGGTAGTTTACTTTATCTTACCGCGAGTAGGCCCGATATTATGTTTGCCGTATGTATATGTGCTCGTTATCAGTCTCAACCTAAGGATTCTCACTTAGTAGCGGTAAAGCGTATTTTCCGTTATCTAAGTTACACTTTAGATTTTGGATTACTTTACCGAAATCTAGCACATATGAGTTAGTCTCATATAGTGACGCTGATTATGCGGGATGCAAATCCGACAGGAAAAGTACTACTGGCACTTGCCATTTTCTAGGAAATTCTCTTGTCTCTTGGTTTTCCAAGAAGCAAAATTCGGTATCACTTTCAACCACCGAGGCGGAATATATTGCCGCCGGTGCCGCTTGTGCCCAGGTTCTTTGGATGAGACACACATTGAAGGATTTTGGTATTCATTGTGATACTAGCCCTATCATGGTGGATAACCAAAGTGCTATTTGTCTTTCAAAGAATCCGGTGCATCATTCCCGATCGAAACACATAGATGTCCGACACCATTTCTTAGATGATCATGTTGCTAAAAAGGACATCATATTAGTGTACGTTGAAACCCAAAAGCAAATCGTCGATATTTTCACGAAACCCCTAAAGGAGGACTCCTTTGTGCGGTTGCGTCGAGAATTGGGGATTATGGGTGAATCCGAGATATAGGATTAATATTTCATTCAAATATCTTGCATGCTATTATATTTCGCGATATTTCATTCTGTAACGACCACTTTTCGTGGTACGTTGTTCGTGCACGTGCTTTTGTTCGTGCACGTGCTTTGTCCGTGCACGTGTTTGTTTTAGACTTTGTTCGTTTGTGAACACTTTCGTGTGATATGCCGTTGCGAACGTCTCTGAGAATATTAAATAGTGGCACTATTTTGGAACGACGTTTCTCGAGTCGTTTTCCCACAATTTACACTTATTCGATGAGACGTGGCGATTTTCACTTTTGACGGGAGACGTTTCTATTTTTAGTTTCGTCGTCCGACGTCAAAATTGAGATCCGTCTTCTTAGTTAGCTCACATTCGTCATCACGATCACCCCAATATTTATTTTATAATTTTTGGAGTTCATTTGACCACTTTAATATTTTTAACAAGTTTTACATTATTTTTAATAATTAATTTATAAATTATTTTCGGCCAAATAAAATTTATTTGAGTTTAAAACGTTTTAAAGAATTTTTGAGCCAATTTCCAGCTCATTTAGACCAAGTCAAATCCTTGGGTGAGTTGGAGAAGTTGAGATTTAAATTTTAAATATTTTTAAACTTCTAATCCTATTAGATTTAGCCCTAGACCAAGTCAACCCATCTACACTATATAAACAACCCTTAGGAAGACCTATTTTCGCAAGAAATTAGCCCTAGCCTCTTCCAAAACCAAAATTGGACGTTGCGACAATTCGTCGCAACGTTGCGACGAACTTCCCCCGCTCCGACCGAGAGAACAAGCTCCGTTCTCCCGCACTGACCGCTGCTCCGCCCGCACCAAGCTCCGCACAGCCGCTCCGCATCGCACCCGCCCTGTTCGCCCGCTCCGACCGAGAGATTCCCTCGGTCAGACCGGTCGCCCGCTCCGCTCATCCGCATCGCCCCGCTCCGCTTGCAAGCCCGCTCCGCACCCCGCATCTCACTGTGCCCGACCGAAGCCCCCGCCCGCACCCGCAACGTTGCAACCGTTGCAACGTTGCAGCACCCCGCTCCCTGCATCCAAGCGCTGTGACCGAGCCGCCCCAAGCGCCCGACCGACAAACCCCTTCGCACCATGGCGCCCGACCGACAAGCGCTGTGACCGACAAACCCAAGCGCTGCACCAAGCCGTTCCCCCGCAGCGACCGATGGCCGCCCCCGCATTTGGCTGTGTACGACCGAGAGCAAACGTCGCAACCCCGCACCCGTCGCACCGCTTGCCACCGTGGGCCCCCCAAGTTCTCCAGAGTTATTGTGGGTCCCCCAAAGGCCCCTAGGACTACTGTGGGCCCCACCTAGGTGCTTGCTCTTCGAGCATCCGTCGCGTACGACGTCGTCGCACGTCGTAGCCCGTCGTCGCACGTGCTAGCTTTGGAATCTGGAATCGTCGCCCCGGTTGAAGCTCTGAATTTTCCAGCGAGGAATATATATTGGAATCAGGACTTGGAGCGCGATCTATTATTCCAACCCCCGGTGTCGCTACCCGACGCCGGTGTAGCTTTCGCGTCGTGTTGAGGTAACGCTTTGCACCCCTAGGACCCCAACCCAATGCATGCTAATCAAGACTAAAATCAGTATTTTTAAAGTATTTTAAATGTTTTAAATTCACTAATCAAGATTAATAATATGGACTTTAGGCCGGTGGACTTGTGCACGTAGGATAATTGTGATTATTGGACTCATTGGACGGTGTGCTCAGATGTCGTACTTGCAGGCAAGTGAAACTTTCCAACTCTTATGTAGGGCCATGTTTTTAGGCCACTTCCTTATTTTCAGCGTAAAAGAGACTAGTCAGTGAAATGATAGCTGGCTAGACGCCTACTTGATCTAGTTTGACAACGAAACTAGATCCGTCACCTAATTGATCTAGCTTGACAACGAAGCTAGATCCAACCCTTTAAACTTGTTGTTCATGCATACTAAACTGTCACGTTTACTTTCCTTACCTGTACGCACTTTTAACTGCCATGCATTGCATCTTACATGTCATTCAAATTGATTGTTGCATCGTAGCACACGCTACAAAATACTTGTACAATCCGTGTTTCCGTGTTTCCGGCTAGGTGCACCCCTACGCCATACTTGTTTAAACACTTCCTGGCTCGTGGTCCAGAAGCGGGCCTCATGTGTTGGCTAGAAACCAATGCCCGATACACGTGGAGGGGTAGGGATAAACGGTTACTTGAGCTTAGGAGTGGCCTGATCCGCCCTCTAGCCAAAAGACGGAATCTCTGTGCACGAGGTGCTTACTTTTCTTGTCTTGTACTTGTCTTGTGAATGATTCATGCAATACTCGTCATCCATGCCATGTTTAAATGCCATGCTCGTACTTTACTTTACTTTACCTGTTGCACTCATTACTTTAACTGCCATGTCATCGCATCATGCTAGAACTTTTAGGTTGCTTTTACTTGTACTTTCAGTTTCCTTGCACAGGTCTCTTGTAGACTTGCTGACATGTGCCCCTTGCTCTTTTGGGTGTCACATGTTAGACCCTGAGCCAGAGACCGTTGCTGAGTACGTGATGTGTTGCTGACGCTGAGCCTGAGCCCAGGTTTGCCCAGGATGAGTTCTGTGGACACCGGAGACCTTTCTTGGTGATTTTGCTGAGCTTTCTTTGGTTTTAGGTTGTTGTTAGTTGCCGGTGCATAGCACCGTTGTTTTGTACGTTGTACTTTTGTTGGCCATGTTTGGGCCTTTAGTCTCTTTTTCTTTTAGCCTGGTGCCTTTTTCTGTGATGTTGAAACTTATTTTATGGATATTCTGAGATGTTTCTTTTGTCTCTTTCGCTATTATTATCTTTGTTTCGTTTCGCGTTGCAAGGACCTGCAGTTTTAATTTGATTGACGCTTATCGGACTTAAAGCTTTGTAGCTTCAAGTCTGAGCGGACCTTCTCACGCTTCGCCTCCATATTTTTGGGAAGCGGGGCGTGACAGGTTTTGTTGGTGGCCCATGCAGGTCCAGTCTTGCAATTGCGAATCAACGAAACAACGATAATAATGGAATGTCCATTAAATAAATTGCAACATCCGAGTCATAAGCCCGAGTCTAGTCGTTTTCTTAGGACACTAGGTGATAAGAAGACTCAGTTAGACGTCTGTGCTTGCTATTTAGAGGCCCCTGATTGTAGTTAGACTCCCTTTTAGCAATTGATTTGATCGCCATATGAGTTACCTTAGTGGTTCATGTCTACCCCTGACCATATTAGACTTCTAGAATTTCCCTTTGGTCGTTCGCTTGGGTTCATCGATTTCGGACCAAGCTGAACGCATTTCGTTTCCGTCTAGCTCCTTAGGAAGTCTTAGCGCTTAGTTCTTAATCTTTAGTTGGTCGACCGTAGGAGTTCCCAGTAGATTCTCCTGATTCATATCTTAGGCGTATGTATGCTTTGATCACCTGACCAATTTCCTTGCCTCGATTCACGAGATCGCCACGTGACGATCATCGTCAATTTTCAAACATCGCCATTGCAAAACTTGAACCCTCTGAAAGTGTCTTTCAATCTTCTCTTCCACTAAGTTTAATCTTGTTCAAAATTTTAAATATACCTATATTTCATCCTCCTTCATTGATTTAAAACGTTTGTCGGAATTTTTGAATACTAGCTTATGGTATTTTTTTCGTACTTATGTAAATGTGTCGCTCTTTCATATATTAATTTTACTTTTGCCCTGCCCAATTCGATTTATAATTTTCTCTCTTATTGAGTTATTCGAATGATACGTCGTGTTTACTTTAATATACTTTCAAGACACATGGAATTCCATCTTTCAGCAAGTTGGTCTTGGCTACTCGTTTTCGCTACATCAGATTCTTTGCAAAATTACTATTTTCATAACCTCTTCCTGCTTTAGACCCTCCCTGATTTGATTTTAAAGATTTACTATTCGATCTTGATAATTCTTATGCTAAGTTACTATAATTTTCTTTCCGCTCACCATACACACTTTTAGAAAATTTCTAAACCAAATTGAATCTTAATCATTTTTATGCCCGTATCAGGCTCGTTGTGCTTGTACGCTAAGAGCTTAGTGTAACCAGTGTTATTTTTGACAAATCCTGATTTCTCTAAAAGAAGTTTCAATATTGATTTTCCATAGCCTAAAAGTCTTGAAAGCATTTAACATGAGTTTAAATCCTTCTGTTACTTGATTTCATTCTTTGACTTTCAAAAACTTTTGACAACATGGTATTAAATTACTAACGTGTAAGATTTCTAAAACCTCGTCCTTAATATTGGTGTAAATGATTTTACTTCCTTTTACATTGATTTTATATAAACCAATAAAACATTTTCTCTTATTATGAATATTCGACTCAAACTTATTTCAACTCGCTTTATCGATCTTCAAATATTTTATACAGATGAGGAATTCCAATTTTTTTTGAAGTACAACAGTTTTCAAACTCCACGCGTTTTAGCTTATGCTATTTACCCTATTTTCTTTCTGTATCCTATTTAAGCATCACTACATCTCCTTTTTTCCCTCAACCTAAACATCACCATTGAGTCAATGTTTCGTCTAACCAAGCTGTCTCCTTGTATTCGTCCTATCTGAACTCGTGCTTATCGATCCTTCCCTCGTCACGCTCTCGACCTCTCTTTATTGCTTAGGCCTTAGGGTCCTTCAATGTCTGTGTCAACTCTAAGTTTTAGTAGGCCCTTGGACCTTGTAAGGTAGTCGTAGTGCACGTACCTAAGTTGGTGCGTGGGCTTGAATGAGAATTCCCATAGTATAATGATGTTTGCCTATTGAGTGATATATATATATACTCGGAGTTATTCGTGATAGTATGAAGTTGTTGTGTGTTAGTAGTTATAGATTTTTGTGTGGATAGCTATACTATACTAGGGATGCCTGTGTATATAAGAGTTAGCGTTGAAATATCTAAGTTGTGTATGTAGTAAGAGATACTTATAATGGTTGAAATAAATGATTGGTAAAGCTATGTGTATGTTAGTAGTGATAATAATAAGAGTACGTATGGTTAAGAGGGTAGGCCTATTATGTGATCTATATGTTAGCACGTATGAGTGTGTGCTCGTATGTGGATATGTATTGTGTTTAGACGTAAGTAGTTATGTTTTGTTTCCTGAGTATATAGGTGATATACATATGGTAGTAGGAGTATAATATTGATTGGTATTGCTTGCTTTTCGGGATGTTGCATGCGTGCATACCGTGAGGTATACACGACTATTGCACATCTTAATTACGTATGTGTAAATGTGTTAGTATACTAATTATAGGTAGTAGGCTATGGTGTGAATATATACATTATTTATGTGTGACTATACGGTGAATGTTTGTACTAGAGAGGGTATTATAAATATGTGGGTGCTGATGTCGGTAATGTTATTATTATGGTATATAATTAGTTTGAACTATGTGGGTGTTATCTGACTAAATATTAAGTGTGATTGATTTATGGAATGTATATGGTTGTATTGGTAGATGCATATATATATATATAATGGAGTGGTATTGGTATATGTATGAATGCCGTGTTACGTATATAGAATATTCTGATGTGTGTACCGAGTCTCACTCAAGCTTGAGTGGGTATACTCTAAGTATATTGAATGTAAGTTGTAGTTTGAATATAGCAATGTTGGATGTATGTATAGGGATAGGAGTGTTTGTGCCTGGTTGTGCTACGCACATGATTGTGGGTCGCTACGTCAGTATATAGTTATAGGTGTTGGTCTTGTGGTATAGCTAATTACTAAGGACTTGCTCGTGTGAACGTATGTGTACTAGCTAAAACTAGGTGTGTATGTGTGCTAGTTATATAATGGTATGATTGGTGTGCGTAAATGAAAAACTAGCGTGTATGGGTGTGCACCATGCACGGGTAAGTATGTGCTTAGTTATAGGAATTGATGACTATGGTATATGTGGCGTGTCGTAAATGCAGTTATAGGACCGTACGTAATGTGAATGTATGGTGAAATATTTGAATGCATTTGAATGACTATATATAATATGAAATTATAGAAGTGGTGAGTGTATATTATATATGGTGAATTTGATTTAATAGTGGTATGGTGTGACTATATGTGTTGAGATGTTTTGTATTGGACGAATATTAGAGGGTAGTATACCCTTGATGTTTGTGCATAGGTAGCTATCTATACGTAGAGCAATGATTGTATTTGCTAGTATGAGATCATACCTATATAAGTATCTGAACTATTGTTTTGTGTGTAGCAGTTATATAAGGGATGCATGTTTATATATACCTGATTGAAATACATGTATGAAGTTGACGGACTATAATAGGTATAAGTGTATACGTACGTGAATGTATATACGTGTTGGTAGTATTAATGTTTGACTACTTAGTGCATATATAAGCACTTGTAATGACTATACCTGGTTGAATTATTATATGACTTGATTGGGGTAGTTACTAGAGCGACTAGCTATATTAGAAAGTCCGAGGACGGACTTTATTCTAAGGTGGGGATGATGTAACGACCACTTTTCGTGGTACGTTGTTCGTGCACGTGCTTTTGTTCGTGCACGTGCTTTGTCCGTGCACGTGTTTGTTTTAGACTTTGTTCGTTTGTGAACACTTTCGTGTGATATGCCGTTGCGAACGTCTCTGAGAATATTAAATAGTGGCACTATTTTGGAACGACGTTTCTCGAGTCGTTTTCCCACAATTTACACTTATTCGATGAGACGTGGCGATTTTCACTTTTGACGGGAGACGTTTCTATTTTTAGTTTCGTCGTCCGACGTCAAAATTGAGATCCGTCTTCTTAGTTAGCTCACATTCGTCATCACGATCACCCCGATATTTATTTTATAATTTTTGGAGTTCATTTGACCACTTTAATATTTTTAACAAGTTTTACATTATTTTTAATAATTAATTTATAAATTATTTTCGGCCAAATAAAATTTATTTGAGTTTAAAACGTTTTAAAGAATTTTTGAGCCAATTTCCAGCTCATTTGGACCAAGTCAAATCCTTGGGTGAGTTGGAGAAGTTGAGATTTAAATTTTAAATATTTTTAAACTTCTAATCCTATTAGATTTAGCCCTAGACCAAGTCAACCCATCTACACTATATAAACAACCCTTAGGAAGACCTATTTTCGCAAGAAATTAGCCCTAGCCTCTTCCAAAACCAAAATTGGACGTTGCGACAATTCGTCGCAACGTTGCGACGTACTTCCCCCGCTCCGACCGAGAGAACGAGCTCCGTTCTCCCGCACCGACCGCTGCTCCGCCCGCACCAAGCTCCGCACAGCCGCTCCGCATCGCACCCGCCCTGTTCGCCCGCTCCGACCGAGAGATTCCCTCGGTCAGACCGGTCGCCCGCTCCGCTCATCCGCATCGCCCCGCTCCGCTTGCAAGCCCGCTCCGCACCCCGCATCTCACTGTGCCCGACCGAAGCCCCCGCCCGCACCCGCAACGTTGTAACCGTTGCAACGTTGCAGCACCCCGCTCCCTGCATCCAAGCGCTGTGACCGAGCCGCCCCAAGCGCCCGACCGACAAACCCCTTCGCACCATGGCGCCCGACCGACAAGCGCTGTGACCGACAAACCCAAGCGCTGCACCAAGCCGTTCCCCCGCAGCGACCGATGGCCGCCCCCGCATTTGGCTGTGTACGACCGAGATCAAACGTCGCAACCCCGCACCCGTCGCACCGCTTGCCACCGTGGGCCCCCCAAGTTCTCCAGAGTTATTGTGGGTCCCCCAAAGGCCCCTAGGACTACTGTGGGCCCCACCTAGGTGCTTGCTCTTCGAGCATCCGTCGCGTACGACGTCGTCGCACGTCGTAGCCCGTCGTCGCACGTGCTAGCTTTGGAATCTGGAATCGTCGCCCCGGTTGAAGCTCTGAATTTTCCAGCGAGGAATATATATTGGAATCAGGACTTGGAGCGCGATCTATTATTCCAACCCCCGGTGTCGCTACCCGACGCCGGTGTAGCTTTCGCGTCGTGTTGAGGTAACTCTTTGCACCCCTAGGACCCCAACCCAATGCATGCTAATCAAGACTAAAATCAGTATTTTTAAAGTATTTTAAATGTTTTAAATTCACTAATCAAGATTAATAATATGGACTTTAGGCCGGTGGACTTGTGCACGTAGGATAATTGTGATTATTGGACTCATTGGACGGTGTGCTCAGATGTCGTACTTGCAGGCAAGTGAAACTTTCCAACTCTTGTGTAGGGCCATGTTTTTAGGCCACTTCCTTGTTTTCAGCGTAAAAGAGACTAGTCAGTGAAATGATAGCTGGCTAGACGCCTACTTGATCTAGTTTGACAACGAAACTAGATCCGTCACCTAATTGATCTAGCTTGACAACGAAGCTAGATCCAACCCTTTAAACTTGTTGTTCATGCATACTAAACTGTCACGTTTACTTTCCTTACCTGTACGCACTTTTAACTGCCATGCATTGCATCTTACATGTCATTCAAATTGATTGTTGCATCGTAGCACACGCTACAAAATACTTGTACAATCCGTGTTTCCGTGTTTCCGGCTAGGTGCACCCCTACGCCATACTTGTTTAAACACTTCCTGGCTCGTGGTCCAGAAGCGGGCCTCATGTGTTGGCTAGAAACCAATGCCCGATACACGTGGAGGGGTAGGGATAAACGGTTACTTGAGCTTAGGAGTGGCCTGATCCGCCCTCTAGCCAAAAGACGGAATCTCTGTGCACGAGGTGCTTACTTTTCTTGTCTTGTACTTGTCTTGTGAATGATTCATGCAATACTCGTCATCCATGCCATGTTTAAATGCCATGCTCGTACTTTACTTTACTTTACCTGTTGCACTCATTACTTTAACTGCCATGTCATCGCATCATGCTAGAACTTTTAGGTTGCTTTTACTTGTACTTTCAGTTTCCTTGCACAGGTCTCTTGTAGACTTGCTGACATGTGCCCCTTGCTCTTTTGGGTGTCACATGTTAGACCCTGAGCCAGAGACCGTTGCTGAGTACGTGATGTGTTGCTGACGCTGAGCCTGAGCCCAGGTTTGCCCAGGATGAGTTCTGTGGACACCGGAGACCTTTCTTGGTGATTTTGCTGAGCTTTCTTTGGTTTTAGGTTGTTGTTAGTTGCCGGTGCATAGCACCGTTGTTTTGTACGTTGTACTTTTGTTGGCCATGTTTGGGCCTTTAGTCTCTTTTTCTTTTAGCCTGGTGCCTTTTTCTGTGATGTTGAAACTTATTTTATGGATATTCTGAGATGTTTCTTTTGTCTCTTTCGCTATTATTATCTTTGTTTCGTTTCGCGTTGCAAGGACCTGCAGTTTTAATTTGATTGACGCTTATCGGACTTAAAGCTTTGTAGCTTCAAGTCTGAGCGGACCTTCTCACGCTTCGCCTCCATATTTTTGGGAAGCGGGGCGTGACACATTCATGCTAGATTTATTGAATTTTTGGGAATTTTATGTGATTTGTTCGAATTTATTGCTCGAATTCGTATTTCAATGTCGTATTTAAGATTTCGACGTTTTATGGGGTAATTTAGATGACTAATGAGTGAGTTATGATATTTCATCCAAGTGGTTTGTGAAGAGAAATCAATTATCAATTTTTGGACTCTTCTAGTCGGTCTAAGTTCACTTGTCAACCGACTAGATGCTAATCTAGTCGGTCAGCAAATGAACTCAGACCGACTAGATCAAGCCTATATCTAACTTCTATCATTTTCTTTCGTTTGTCGGTCACAGTACACTTACCGACCGACTAGATTGAAAACTAGTCGGTCAGTGAATATACTGCGACCGACTAAATCTAGCCCTAAAAATCCCTCTGTGCCTCTGTTTCGACTTAGTCGGTTCAAGCTCATTGACCGACCGACTAGATAGTAATCTAGTCGGTCAGTACTTGAACTGTGACCGACTAAGTGTGTTAGGGCAGTTGAGTCTTTTCGTTTCCCGACCGACTTATACTCTTATTTCGTTCGACTAAATCATTTTTTTAGTCGGTCTCCTCTCAGCTCAAACTCGAAAACCCCCAAAACCCCGATCGAGCCCCTTCAAATTCCGTCGTCTCCGGCCATATCTCCGGCCATCCCCGCCGTCCGCCGCCGTCGACTCCACCTCCTAGGTATCTCCCTCCCTCTCCTAGGTTGATTCCTACTCTAGGGTTTGTTTTTTGTCTCATCTAGCTCCTAGGGTTTGTGTTTTCGAATTTCTTGATTTCTAGGGTTTGTGTTAGCTTCTAGGGTTTGTGCTAGGATATTTGATCTTCGTTTTCAGTTGCTTGTGCTCGTCGTGCTATGGCAAAGACGAGAATTCCCATCGCCTCTTCCGGGGCTTCTCCTATGACCGTAGAACAACCTTCCGACCCTAGGAATCCCCCGAAGCCTAAGCGTCGTGCCAAGTCAACCCAAGCCTCTCCATCTTCGCCTCCTCCTAAGAAGCCTAGGACTGCCATAGCTAAACCATGCAAATCTAAGACCAAGAAGCCTATACTTCACACTCCGGTTACTCCTCCCGATTCCGACTCTGAATTTATCCCAGAGGATGAGCCTACTAGGGAACCTACTCCACCTCCGAAGACCCGTAAGGCTAAGGGTAAAGCTCCTATGCCAGTCGGCGGTGTAGACATATCGTTGTGCCGCGATGACCCTCAGTGTCTCGCAGCGTACAACCGTATAGAGCACTGTCCACTGTTGTTAGAGCATTACGTTCAGTTTTCTGATTTTCTCGGCCTTGCTGATCTTCTGTCCTATAGTGGTCTTCTAGATTATCTCCGATACGACCCCAAGGCCAATCCCAAACCGTATCCTCGCCTCGTGAAATTGTTCTATGCCAATCGTATTCGAGGCCAGTACGATGCCAGCCACTCCATTGAGACGACTGTCTTGGGAACTCCTATAGTTCTCACGGCAGAAATCTTGGGGGAGATTCTTGGTTGTTCATCGTGTGGTCTTCTCCCTTCGGACATTTCCGTAGACGACATTTCTTCCTTGGATCAGTCTATTCTTTTTGAGATTTTCCAGGTTATCCCCTCTGCATTCATTGGTGTTCCATCGAAATCTTTCAAGCCGAATGCGTGGGTTCTTAACCTGATCTTGAAGTCATGTCTCCTCCCTAAGTATGGATCCTCTTCACTCCCATCCCAGCCGTTCTTGAAATTGATCTACGCTCTTTTCTTGGGGTGCGAGATTAATTGGGCTCGCGTGATACTCGATAAGATGGATTCTTTTGAGTGTATACGCAAGACCAATAAGTCTGCGCACATTCCATACCCCTGCATGTTGACTCTTGTATTTCGACATTTCCGAGTCCCTCTCCCTCCTGACGATGAGCGTCCCTTGGGTACGCCTCTGAACGCGACGGCCGTGAAGAAATCTCTAGCGGCACTTTGTCACGTACAGAGGTCTACCACTTCTGCTTCTCAGGCGACTCCCTCTGCTGCTAGTGCCCCCTCTCGTCCTGCTACTTTGGATGATGTCGTACGGATACTTCGTCGGCACGAGCCTCGCTTGGCTCGTACCGAGGAGGTAGTTTACCGTATGGCTCGTCAGATAGGCATTGATCTTCCTCCGTCCGTGTCTGAGGACGAGGAGATGGACGATGAGGAGCTTGACGAGCTTGTCACCTCCTTGGCTCATGGCGATGCTGCTGCTGCTGCTACATCTTCTGCTCCTGGTGTTGGCACCACTTCCGGTGTTCCAGAGCCTACTGCTTCAGCTCTTCAGCCTTCTGAGCCTGCTGATGACCCTGTTTCCGAGCCTGCTCATGTATCTCCTGCTGCTGTTGAGATTCCCGTTGATGAGCCTGTTGCTGAGATCTCCACTCCTGCCCCGACGATTCCATCTGTTGAGACACCTCTACTCCCTGCAGAGCCTGAGTCCACTCCGTCGACTGGACCCACGGAGACTGCAGATCCTGCCACCTCCTCGTGATCGCTTGTTTCGAGGACTCTCCACTACGCTTTGGATGATATATCTTAGTGAGAGTATTTTGGGTTAGGATGGGGTTTGAGAGATGTTTTGATGTATTTTTGCGATTTCTGGATGTCGGAGTTGGATATTATGTTTTGATGTATGTTGATATACTTTGATGATGTCGATGATGTATGATTTTCTTTTTGATGATATGTAGCACTTGATATGATGTACCTCATATATTCGATGTGATATCTTTTTGGATGTACTCATGTTGTCTCTACATATATATATGTTCATCGTCATTCACTTTGTCATTTATTCGTCATGCATTTTTTTATATATATTCGTTGAATGCATTTGAAATGTGAATTCGTCGCTCGACGATTAAAAACTTGGTTAAATAGATTATATTTCTATAATTATATAGAATTGTTTTCCATGCACAAATTTAACCAAGAATATTGAATATTGAAGAGTATGTTTCTTTATTAAAGAAATGAATAATTATTTGGTATTTTTGATGATTTTGATTATTTTTTTTGATAATGGACATTTTGGCACACCTTGATTTGATTTCCACACTTTTCCCTTGGTGTCAAGTTGGTCCATTGTCTTTGTCTACGACTCCCGATGTTGGATTTTACATTTCCTAATTGTTGTCGTTGTATGCCCCCCATTTTTGGGATAATGCCAAAGGGGGAGAGATAATGATAATAAATAGCGCAAATGAAAATTTAACTCAATTTCCAAGAATCTAGTTTGATATGTTAGATTCAGGGGGAGTAAAGATATATATAAGGATTTTCAAAATCCGATATTTCGAAAATCGATTCTCTTTATTTATCTTACTCGTCTGCTTGATGCAATTCATATATATTCATTTTGGAATTAACGTGTCATCAATGCAGGGGGAGTAAGTATTTTACATTTGAATTATTATTTTTGATTATTATTTATGTTGGTTTGTCATCACCAAAAAGGGGGAGAATGTTGAATATTGGACTCCCTGGATTTGGTTTTGATGATGAGCAAACATAAATAATCCATGAACTAACAATTTGTGAGCGCAGTTTTGGAGATCGTCGCCAAATTCACGAGAACATTCAAAGCGACATCTCAACACTTCCCAAAGCTCATATTCATGCCTAAAGCTTCGTTGAAGCTCTTGCGACGCTTTGGAAGTTATGAAGATTCAATCGAAGCTCTCGAAGACCGTTTATTAAGGTTTTATTTATAGTCTTTTAACTTCGATATATAGAATGTTAAGCCTTGAGTATATCTTACGTTTCTATCTTCATTACGCTCATTTCGTAGCTCTAGGATCCTTGCACAAGTTCATTCTAACTTCCTCGAAGCGTCGCGCTTCGATTCGGATTTGTATGTGCATGTTAGTTGGTACAAGAACAAGTACTGACCGACTAGATGGTGATCTAGTCGGTCGGCAACTGTTCTTGGACCGACTAGTTTGATTCCTTAATTTCATGGACTTTACTGTTTACAGTTAGTCGGTCTACGTTGACTCACCGACCGACTAGTTTGTGAACTAGTCGGTCAGTGATGCTTCTTTGACCGACTAGTTGTGACTTACTGTTCATGCTAAATTTCTCCTAAGCTACTGTTTATCGTTAGTCGGTCTAAGAACGTTTGGTGACCGACTAGTTGACAATTTAGTCGGTCAACTTTTGTTCTTGGACCGACTAAGTCACTTTGCATTCAGACTAGTCATTTTGCCTCTTAGTCGGTCTACGTTCACTGAATGACCGACTAGTTGTGAAACTAGTCGGTCAGAAAGTCTTCTTGGACCGACTAGATTTCTAGGTCTGAAATTCTATCTCTTCTCAGATCTACTCTTAGTCGGTCCACGTTGTTTGTCTGACCGACTAGTTGATGAACTAGTCGGTCAGTGATTGTTCTTTGACCGACTAAGTCTCACAGATTTCTATCCGTTGGTGAATGACCTAACTTGTTTTTATGGGACCCTATAAATATGAACCTAGGTCATTTCTATCTAGGTTAGAGCTTCCATTCAGAGATTCATTGAGTTCTAAAGAGATAGCTATTCTCCCTCAAATCTAAAGCTCTCTTCCTCACAAGAAACCCATTCTCTCTCATTTCTAGATCTAGAGAGAAGCTTGTTCTTGGTGAGCTCTTCAAGCTATTGCTTGATCCAAGTCTCCAACTCATTCCTAGGCACCGATTGCTGGTCATTTCCTTGGTGCTAGGTTTTGGTGACTTCATCTTCCTCAAATCCTTCATTTCACCATTTGGGTAAGAAAAACTCAAGGTATAGGATTTTGTGGTAAGATTGTTTATTTCATTTAAACTCTTTAATATTGCTTTGTGATTCTCTCGGTTGTGAGAGAAGATTGTGATCCCAGGTTGTGGGATTCACTTTGCCATTGCATGTATGATTTGATCTTGTGAAGGTTTTTCACAAGATATTCATAGTGGAAATCTTGAGTTAGGGTTTCTAACTCAAGTATCCGGAGGGGATCCGGGTGGTTGGGACGTAGGATCACCGGGAACAAGTCGGGGAGACTTGGGTGGATCCGAACCCATTAACATCGTTTGTTAGCATTGTTAATTTTGTGTTGTCATTCAATTTAAGCTTCCACAAATTGATTTGGTAGTTGTTTGCAATTTAATTTGGAATTATACTCCTTATTATTTTAAAGTACTATTCACCCCCCCTCTAGTACTTGTGCAGTAGCTGGTAGGGCATTACAGCCGTGGTGGTTATTGGCCGTAGCCAACCCCCTCCGCATGGGGAGGGGGGTGCATGGCCTTCA
>CM061133.1:252183280-252210416 GCA_030789695.1 Scilla litardierei
AGGTGTTAGGATGATGGATTTAAGGCTATGGAGCCAAAGCATTGAATGAAGCATGAAGAATTCAAGTGTATATTATATTTATTCTTTAAGTAATTTTCTTTTCTTTATAGAATACTCGTTAAGCCTTGAATAGATGCACCACACTCATATGCATCATTTTCATGTTAGGGTATCTTAAAATTAGTATCTTAAAATTAGTCTAGAACCCGTCCCATTTGATCCCTAGCCCAAAACACTCTTTATAGTGTCTTTGGACCAGGATCAGATGTCGGGTATATGGTCATCAAAGTTCTAGCATGTCTGGTACATACTTCTTCGAACATAGCCATATGTCAGTCATCTGAAGCTCAGTGGCCAGACATTTGAACAGTCGATCAGACGTCTGACTGGTGAAATCCATGTTGGCCTGAGTTAGCTCACTAACTAAAGCCTAAACTTTGTTTTGATGATGTCAAATAAGTCATACTGGTCTAATGTGTTTATCTAGTGAGTTCAGGTCAACCAATGTCAAACAACAATGATACGTGCTAAAATAGGGTTGGCACGGCCGTGTGCGTATCAGCCACACGGCCGTACGTATCAGAATCAGAAATATGCATGAAGGGCCAAAGCAACAAGGTAGTGCAAGACAGTAACATGGCCGTGTAAAAAATAAACATTAACTTCCAAGAGTTCCAGCCGACTGTAATACAGCCGTTCGGACAGTGACACGACCTTGTCAAAAATAAACAGTAACGTCTGAAACTTTGCACAGGGCCAACATGGCCATGCCGTAATGCAACATGGTCGTGTCACAAAGTGCAAAATCATATGAAGTCCATAGTTCAAACAACACGTGCATGCCGAGTTGGCACACGGTCGTGTCGAGTGTCAGAGTTCAACTTAAACCATAATTTGACCATTTTGACCAGTCAAACGTCCAGTTTTGACCAAAATCAATTTGAAGGAGTTTCTAATCTTTTAGAAGACCAATTTAAAGATGAGTTTCTAAATAAACGAGATCTATCACATTAATGAAGATGGGATTGAAGATTTGAAAGAAGATTTGAAGATCAAGATTTCTAACTTGAAGAAAATTCCTCATCCCTTATAAAAGAGAGAGACATCTTTTGGAGAAAATCAATCGAAGTATCTATCAAAAAGCTCCAACGATTTTTCATCCTTGCTAGCCGTTCTAGATCCTCCATTCATCAAAGCTTCAAATGTACGAAGAAGAAGGAGGAGATTTCTTCAGAATCACGCATGGTTTGTGCCTATGAATTCATTGGGTGATGATCTACACCACAGTGATTTATTTCTATATTTATTTTGGTATTAAATCATATTCGTGAATAGCTTTATTCAGAAGCTATCTTTGTGCTTTAACTTTGAAAACAATAGCTTGTACGGTGTAATCAGTACTTGGAAGTGTGATCGATTTGTTTTTCTCTTTCTAGTTATAACAGAGGGTGAAAGCCCTAAAAAATTTGGGGTCGAAGCAGATGCGGGGAGCCTAGGCAGGGAGCCACTCTGTTAAAAGGCATTGATTGTCATCTCGGGATTGGTTGTTTTGTTTGTAATTTTCTAATTTGTGCCTACACCATATTCACCCCCATCTAGGGTGTCTTTTTTACTCCAGACGTCTGTTCAGTTGGTGCTACTTTTCATGAGCTCTATGTTTTTTCACCCATATTTATTCAATCATCTAATTTAGGATGATCAGACGTCTGAACAGTTAATCAGCTTGATAATCCATCATCAGACATCTGATTGTTGGAAGATTGGACATCATTTTTCTTCTATCCAACTCTATTGTTAGTTGTCTAATGTTATGTTCCTAGACGTCTAAATAGTTGATCAGCCATCTGGAAACACTTCACCAGATGTTATATGCTGAAAACACAATGCTTACAAAAATCAATTCTACTGCTCTTGGATCCTTACAGGCGCTCAATAGCTTCTATAGAGGCTTCTCTCCAACATGCCCTAGACATATGTGCCAAATTAATAAATGTTCTCTATCGTCTATGTGGGAGACTGATGCAATGCCAGCCACCACCGAACCATCCAAATAATAGATGTTGCATTTCCACTTCCCTTTTATCAAGATCGTCGCTCTTTAAGTCACTCTTAAAGCCCCATCATCCATGATCACCCTACACCCCTTGGCTTCAAGTGACCCAAGCAATATGAGATTTCACTTTAGGTCGGAAACATACCGTACCTCGTCAATGTCCGGTTTAACTCCATCACCCATCTTGATCCAAATTGTGCCAATGCCTGTCATCATGCAAACACGATCATTTCCAATTAGGACCGTACATTTTCACCTTCATAAAAGGTAGTAAAGCACTTTCTATGTGGCGTTATATGACAAGAGCATCCGAAATCAAGCAACCAACTTAATTTCTGACGTCATGCCCTCTGAAACACCAACCAACACACACTCATCAACCTCTATGTCTTTGACGACGTTTGTCGTAGCATCGTTATTCTGTTTTACCTTTGGATAATTTATGATCCAATGTCCTTTCTCTCAACAAAAGGCTTATTAGTCCTTTGTTATGTCCTTGCAGGAAGGTCCTCTACTCTTATCTCTGGACTTGGAATGAAAATATCCTTTACGTCCGCCACCCCTCTCCTTGCTTTGGCCTCTAACTACGGTTAGAGCATTAGGCCCATTTCCTCTTGTGTCCACATTGTCGTTTTTCTAGAATTCATTTCTTGTAAGAGCATTGGACACATCTTCAAAAGAATTGAATTCTTCACATATGTAAGAACCGAAATAATATGCTTGTAGTCTTTGTGTAAAGAGTTGAGAAGAACCATCGCACTGTCTTCATCCACTACAAGAAAATAGAGCTTTGCTGACGAAACCATTACTAACAGCAGAAAATGACGTCAGTAAAGGTCAAGTTCTACCTAGTTTAATTGACGGCTAAAGAAGCCCGTCAGTGATAATGAACAATCACTGACAGTAGTAGGTGCCGTTAGTAAAAAGCTGACAATCACCGATAGAGCCTTCAGAAAAATCAGGCAACCACTGACGGTCCGTCGGTGAAATTTTGGCAATATGGTAGATTAACTAACGGATAACCACTCCGTGAACGATAGCTTGTCTTTACCGACGGTGAAACCGTCAGTGGAATTTTAAATATTCCGCTAATTTTATTAATATGTTGAAATAACTTTCACTAACGGCATCTGTCAACAAATGTTGGGATATTTTTGGGAAGTTTCACTAACGGGCCATCATTAAAGCTTACCTCGTTCGTGCCATTTTCCCACTAGGCACGTAACCTTCATTGATGGCTAATTTTCTGTCAGTGATTATAGGTTTCGATGAAGGCATGTCAGTAAACCGTGAAAATTGTCTCCCGGTAATGGAGGCCACTACGCCTCTTTTCACTGATGGGGACGTCAGTGATTAAAGGTTTCATTGACAGCCCGTCAGTGAACCATGCAAATTGTCTTGCAATAATCAAGGCCACTACGACTCATTTCATTGACGGGTCATCAGTGACATTTGACGTATCTGACGGGCCGTCAGTGAAAACACAGATTTTTGTGTAACAACGGCGTCAGAGTCGAGGAGACACCCATAGTCACTGATTGTACCGCCAGTGAATCCTACTATTACTGATGGTACCGTCAGTACTACCCCTTATAACACCCTAAATTACTCTTTCATTCACACGCTTTCTCACTTCACACCCGTTCGTCTTTCTTCTACTGTCGTCTTCAACTAAAGACGATTGGCTTTACCTTTAGTGATCGTTGCTCATTCGGCTTCCCATTCGTACCCGTTTGTCTTTCTTCTACTCTCTTCTTCAACTACGGTCGATCGTCTTCCCCTTCGTGTGATCGTTGCTTGTTCAGCTTCCTCTCGTCGTCGTTCGACTTCTGATGGGCTTGTTTCCCTTGAAATTGATATATTGTTGATGTTTATGATTTTAAATGTCTCTAATCAAATAGATATGCATTGTTTGTCTCAATTACAACTTTCATAGTTTGGTAAGATGGGTGTTATGGCAATAGTGTTAGCGGAATTTACTCAAGAAATTATTTATATTTGCGATGAAAGTTTTGATTTTGGTCACGATTACATTCTTGATTTCAATATTGTTGTTGATATGAAAGATAGAAGATGTGTTATGTGTGTGGTCTGTGTGGTGTGGTCGGTGTGGGTGGTCTACGTGTGGGTGTGGTCAGCGGGTGGGTGGTTTGTGTGTTAGGTGTATTTGTTGTCTATTTGTGTTGGGGGGGGGTGTGTGTGTTGTCTGTTTGTGTTGGGTATGAGTGTGTGGGGTATGTATGTGTGTATGGTCTATGTGTGGGGTATGTGTGGGTGGTCTGTGGGTGGGTGGTCTGTGTGTGTGTGTGTGTGTGTTGGGTATGTGGAGGGGAATGTGTGTGGTCTGTGTGGGTGGTCTCTGTGAGTGTGGTCTGTTTTGAATGTAATTTCAGACACATTAAAGATTTTTAGTCGGTTTTGAAGGTAAAATTCCCATCCGAAAGTGTATGTATTTGGATATAGATATTTATATCCAAATCTTCTAACCCGATAGGCCGACCGAAATTTTTAAAGATGTGCAATTTTCAATGCTAAATATTAGCATCCAAATATTTTTGAGAGCTATCCAAGAGTTACAAAAAAATATAGTGTGTGTTCTAGGTTTATATTTCAATCTTAGAAACTAAAAATAAATTCAAAATATCAACCAATTTGATATTGTGAGCTTGCGACCATGCTGGTAACAAGAACATGGAGAATGCATACACAATATTTTATGCTGGTGTTGAATGAAGTCATACATGTAATTAAGTATGTAAGTACATGCGTCAATGCATGTATGTGCACGATCCAATAATAGCATTTAGTAAGTGTACATATCAATAAGCTGAGACTTCAATAATTTGTTTCTTTTTAACATGTATTATCTTATTTGTGAGTGTAAGAATTTTATCATAATTATGTAGTTTAAATATATATTAAGCTTGTATCTTAGTTTATGTGTTTGTGTGTAATTTCCTTTTGTTAAATTATCAGGGTCATCTGTAGTACTTTCATTTTGTCACATTATCAGGGTCATTGGGATCCAACCCACTGCCAATAAGCTCCCACCGATCAATCTCCATGCCTGATTGCATCAGCATCTTGCAAAAATATCCAAGCTGAATCTACACCATACCATCACCCACATCAATCTTTGATGAAGGAGAAGGGGCGGGGGTCTCACCAAGTCCCCGAAGTTGGGGGGCCGGCTAGTACCTGCTAGAGAATGCAGCCAAAAAGCCCTCGAGACTGGTGCCGACAAATCGCCCATCGCCCTAGACTTTTTATTTATGAACTACTGGCCAATCATTATATGAGACCTATATAATTATACAAGCTAGGGATTTCAATTGGGAGAAGAGAAAGTGAAATTGGTAGAAGAGAACTTGAGTTTGGGGGGAAACTATTTGATATGAGGTTTGAAATTTTAAGTTTGAAAAAAAAAATTTGGGGGGGAATTAAATTTTGGGGGGAAGAAAAGTTTTTTGGGGGGGAACCAAAACTTTAATTTACAAACTTTGTCTCCCCACAAAAAAACCTCAGCCTTAGTGTTTTGGGGGGAATGAAATATTTAGGGGGAAGTTTGTATTTTTGGGGGAAACAAATCACATCACGTTCTCTCTTCCTCGCTCTCCTATCTTTCTCACTCACCCGAACCCCCTCTCTCTCCCCTGCCGTTAACCCGACCCCCTCGATCGTGGCCCCTGCGCATCCACCCCTCTTCCTTGAGCACACCGGGGCCTCCCCTCCCCTTTCCACCTCGGCCCCCTCGGCCACCCGGACACCCCCCTCTGCCCCCTTCCCCGAGCTCCCCCCTCAACCTCCCCTCTACCCTGTCGCACCCCCACTATTCTTGAATTTCTTTAAAGTGGTCGATCTTGCTTGCTTGTCGAGATCACCATGCACTTCAGCAGCCTTCATGCGACAGGCTTCAACTTTAAACACTGCATCCTTCAAAGGTTTGGTATTGTTCATAAAATCAATCATTGTCTTTGCATCCAAGGCATGAATGCATCTTCTCAAGGTGTCAACTTTATGCTGACCCTTTGTAATGTTGTAGTAGTGTTTCAATGTAGGTGGCAAGCTATCAATTGCTCCTTGCATAACCGTGGTTGGGTTGGAGTTGGAATCCGAATTAGAAGCTACATTCCCCTTAGCTCACTGCCCTGAGCTGTGACCACCCCTTCAGTAGATCTCTCTCCCACATAACTACACAGATTGATCGATTCGTTTTTTGTTGTTTTTGATTTTATTTGTAGAAATAAATTTAGAAGGAAGGTGATGTCTCTAGGATGTATGCACACCAACTTTTTGTACAAATGTTGAAAGGTTCATGCTCCAGGATTTCTACATGGGGGTAAATACATCCAGCAACATTTTGCTCATAGCGCTGGTGAGTAGACTACGCTTTGATTTGGCTTCCACTGCTGTAAAAGTTCTCCATATCATATGTAAATCATGTGAGCCACTACAATGTGCATACCTGTAACTGCAGTTTTTAAAACTATGGATATGGCACAATTTTGTTTAGATATGATATGGATGCCAGTATCAACTTTTGTCTGCAAGATTTTTTGGTTTCATATGATATGCCAATTTCAAGTTCTGGCACCGTTTTGTTTAGATATGATATTGATGTAGTTGACAAGTATGTTGCGAATCTTTTTTATTCGTTAAAGGATACTACCATTAGTTATAAAGAGAAGACAAAGCTCAGAATGCAGCTTTGCTCAACCCAGGCCAAGCTGGATGCATTTCATGACAGGTACAAAAATATGGCGGATGAGAGGAAGCAAATGGACAAGAAATTTGAAGAAGCAAGTTCAGTTTACAAGGTGAAACTTCGATAGTATGGGAATCAGTTGCTTTGTGCACAGAAAAATCTTGCAGACAGAAGTTGATACTGGCATCCATGTAAGGGCAATTTTTGTGTTTTACATATCTAAATGACTTAGAGAGCTCTTTTTGGTTTAAAATTCAGTATTCCTAGGTTTTCTTAGTTATAGTTAAAGTAATTTTTTAATGGTAACAAATTATGGTTTATGAAAAAATACTACAATTTTGAAAAGCCTAACACACATAAAAGCATAAGATTAATTTCATTTTTTTCCTCTGTCTCTCTTATGCAGCATATCAACTATGGCCAGACCATCCTTTATCGTGGAAGATTAATTTTGAAGGCGCTCTTCAACTATGGCCAGCTCATCCTTTATCGCGTTGCATATATCAAGCAACTCAACAGACATATCCATATCCTTTTCCAACCGCTTATTTTGGTTCGGACTGAAGAAGGCATGTTGGATGCTCGGCAGAAGAAGGAGAGCATCGATGTTGTGATATAGTTCTCCAAGAACTCTCAAAGCATTACAAATATCTGCTGATGTTAATGTTGATGATGACGATATGGAAGGTGTGCTTATAGAGCAAAAGATGGCAGGATTGGGCAGAAGACACAACCATGTTTTTTTTGAGAAACATTTTAGACTGGGGAGTTTTAAGATCAAAGATGAAAGGGTGATGAGTTCTGGTTTGACCCTTTGGCTCCTTCTGCTTATATGGAGACAAAATCTTATGGAGGGAAGCATAAAGAATCTTAGCCAGCTAAGTGCTCCATTTAAGTTGAAGGCAAGTTTTTGTTTTCCATTTGATTTTTTTTAGATTTTCCTAAATTGGTCATGCTCATTGTTCATTCTTTATTTCCGAAATTTTGGTGGTTAGGTAGACATAATGTTGATGCCATTTTTTGTATCCTGATATTAGCCGTAAAAATATAGAGCCCACATGTGTTTGTATAGTAATAGGCCTGTTGTGAGCATTAGCCTATTCTAATAAATGAAATATCCGTACTAAGAGAACAATTTAGAAAAACACCATGTTTAACAAATCAAATGACATGGAAGAATTGATAATTCTTTAATTAGTATGTGTGGGTATCTCTCATAGAGGAGCCCGGCAATCTCATCTCCTTTTATGATTGTTCCACGAACAATTTCGAATAATATATTATCTTGGGGTTACCATTTGCCTTTTGTTGATTATATTATCCATCATATGGATCAAGATTGTATCATTGTCCACTCGACCCAGCACCATTATTTGGCCTTTAGTTGTTTTAATCATATTCGGATATGTTCGACTGCTCTGGCCATTTGATTGTCAGGAAACAGTATAAACATAAATTGCAACGTTTATATTGTGACAATCTCAACACCCCTCGATGGCAATGTTTGTAATTGTTTATAAAGAATACACACAGAACAGCATTGGCTTAGATGCCAACTATAAATGAGATTAGAGATCGATCTCCTGATTGACAGTTCAGGATGTACCTCAAGGGTCCAGGTATGGTTGCATATGATGTACTTCAAGCCTATAGTTTGTAATAAACCACATCAGCCACCAGTTAGGCAGCCGTACACCGTCGCCTATACAACACCGCCTCCAGTGGGATACCCGATGAAGGACATAACCGCACAGCCGCAGCAAGTTCCAGTCCGGACCAAGAGTCATGGAGATGGATTCTGGGAAGGATGGTAGGCATTTAAAATTTCAACTTGATGTAATCTAATTTGTATACATCCTATAAATTAATTATATTTACATCCTGTGCAGAAATCCTGGAGCATACATATTTACAAAGATTAAAGATTAAAGATTATACATATTTACAAATTAATTAATTTACAGGATGTATACAAATGCTCAAACATTCATCCTGTAAATTTCAACTTCGTTAATTATATTTATCAACTGAACAAAAGTTGGGCTAATTTTGAGTTTATATATTTGTGATTTGTACTGTAGTTGTAATTCCTTGTGTTGCTGTTATGTCCTGGAACCATGTTTTTAAGCATCATGCGGAGACGAGAGAGAGCTTTGTGTATAGCTGAAGATAAAAAGAAGGCCATCTGATGTCACTATTTGCTCATTAACATGGCTCAATCAGTAAAAAACGTATGAACTTGGATGTGTAAGTGCTCATAACCATGTCTCTAAGCTTTTTAATTTACAGCTTCATGCACCCTGCACAAGGTTGCATGCTACATTTGGACTCTACTCTGATTATTCTACTCTAAATCTGGAATCACCTTAAATGGGTTGGTGTATTCTTTTTGTGAATTCTACTCTGAACCCAATATTTTGATTTGTGTATTTATTGTGTTGGATAGTTACCAAATCATCGAATAAAGAGGCAAAGAATTGGAACATGATGTTTAGTTTTGAGTGTTCCAGGTTCTCTCAACACCAATTTTTATGTTGTAGATATGAGTTTTATCCTGTTAACATGAGTTGTATCCTCACTATTAACATGTGTTGTATCCAAATTTGTATCAAGCAATTTTAGTTCAGTAATTAGTACTAATTCCTGAACATTTGGTATTAGTTTAATTCTCTGGGGAAATTTGACAGTATTAGTTAACAAATTGGAAATGTGCACATATCAATTAAAGCTGAATACTGTCATGTTCAAATTTGAAACTTGGTATTAGTTTAATTCAAACTGGAAATTTTATACTGTCATATTAGTTAACACATTCTCTGGGGAAGCTATTAGTTTGATCACCATTTTATATATGAACTTATATTTTGATCACCATTAATTTGTTCCACGACATCAAGTTCTAGGACATCCTGAAACTTATATTTTGATTAAGTTCCTAACATTTTGATTAATAGAGGGGTTTAGATACATAAGCTGGAAATTTTGATAATTAAGCTAATTAGCTTGCTACATTTTGCTACGTTAAGCTGGAAATGTTAACTAATGCTAACAGTGGGGGAAATTCATTTTGCTACATTAATCTAATGTTAACTAATGTTAACATTTTGCTACATTAAGCTGGAAATGTTAACTAATGTTAACATTTTGCTACATTAAGCTGGAAATGTTAACTAATGTTAACATTTTGCTACATTAAGCTAATGTTAACTAATGTTTGCTACATTTTGCTACATTTTGATTCATCATCTTGAGGGAAGTTCATGCAAATTTTCTTTCGGATTGCAAATGCTATCGTGTAATTTGTTGTACAATATATGAATTCTTTATTATGTTTTAATTTACTTTTTTGCCTTCTCCGAGACTATGTACAACAAATTAACTATATTTTAATGATTGTAATACATCTTGTAAATGATTTGTTATACATAGTTTATGTCTCGGAGAATTAAATGTGTTCAACAAATTAACTATGTACAACAAATTAACAGGATGTAAAAAAATGTAGTTATCTCCAAATCGTTATACTTGGTAACAAATGTAATTAACAGAATGTACAAAAAATTAATTCTCTATGTATGCTTATTGCTTGCTTGGGGTACATAGTTAATCTTCAAAATTACCAGGATGTACAAAAAATTTAGTAGCAGATGTAATTAACTTATGTACAACATAGTTAATTTGTATACATCATGTTAATTGTTGTACATAGTTAGTTTGCATACATCCTGCTAATTTGTTGTACATAGTTAATTAGTATACATCTTATTAATTTGTATACATCCTGTAATTTGATTCTCTATGTACAACAAATTAACATGATGTGTGGTCTGTACATTGGGTTGTAGGATGTGTGGTCTGTAAAAAGTAACAGGATGTGTGGTCTGTTAATTTGTATTCATCATGTAAACAAATACCATGGGTTGCAGGTAGCCAGTTATTGTTATGTGCTCTAATCCCCCTTTGATTTTGATACTTGGAGTATTGTAGTGGGAATAAGCACATAAGGATGAAGCATGAGAGTACAAAATTTTTGACTTTTGGTTGATTCAGGTCATGAAATTTTGCAGCGTCATTTGGAATTTTGTGTAATATTGCAGGAAGGCGGAGCGATGTTGGAGATCAAGCTCAGGGGAAAGCAGTAACAAGTTTTCTTAGTTTACATGAATGTGGTGGTCTGTACATTGTCTGAGAAATTGTTATGGTTTGTACATTGTAAGAGATAAGAGGAGACCATGGTTACAGAACAAAAAATTCTAATACTTTGTGGTCCATACATTGTAAGAAATTGTCGTGGTTTGTACATTGTAGTAGCCACAATTCAAATACTAATACATGTGTATACAAATTAATACTTTGTGATGGTCTGTACATTGTTTGTTGTGGAATATATATCATGTGAAACTTGTATGAGAATATATACATTGTCGATCTTTTTGCAAATAGTTCTAAGTGATCATGTATGGTTTAGATTTATGCATAAACAAGTAACTGAGAGTTGTTGAGGAAATTGACTCTTTTATGATGCTAAAACATTTTGCTTTCCTCTTTCTTCCCATTCTATCTGATTATTTATCCTACTATAGCTGGCTGAAGGAATTGTTTGCTAGAAAGATGATTACTTTTAGTTCTGTGGATCCTTTTGGTTTCTCTAGATGTCTTTTCTTATTTACTGTCATACACAGTTTTCCCCCCTTGCAGACTAGACTTAGAACAATATTCTTATATTTGTTGTCGTATGAAATGTGGACACTCATGCAACAATCTAGCTGATTTGGTTCCCTGAAGTAAGTTATGAACTTTGACTGGTATTAGAGGTACGCAACCCTCATTGAAATGGTTCTTAAACAACAGAATTTTCTAAAACTTGGTTACAAAACAACAAAAATTTACAGTAAAGCATCACTAGAACAACAGAAACTTCCAGAACATGGCAACAAAATTTCTCTTGCATCCATGAAGTTACGAGTTAATTAACAAACTGGAATAATAACCTAAAGGAATAATAAATTTATAAGTTAATCTACAATGTATGAATCATACAGATTCCTCAATCATACAGATTTCATAATAGAAACTTGATCACACAAATTTTACATGATATAGATTTCACAAAAAATTTCCACATCATACAGACTCTGATCATACAGATTTGACCTCTTCCTTGAGCCTCTTAATGAATTTTGACAATTTCATTCAACATATTTTTTATTTTTGGAAAGAAATGGTTGTCTCTGTTGCAAGGGTTTAAGCATTCATAAGCTCATCAATTTCAGTATTTTTTTGAAGACTACAAGATGGAGCAAAAGCTCTGGCTATAAACTATGTATTACAATCATTTTAGAACCAGTATAGGAAACCTTGGCCTCTCAAAATATTTGCATGAAAAATATTAAACATTTGCAAGTTAAACACTTGCATGAAAAATTATGATTCTCGAAGAACAAGCTCCAATTCATCAAAGAACATGATTCTCCAGAGTATATACAATTTCCAGAGTATATATGACTTCCCTCACATGCAATCAACCAACATCACATATTAAGCAAACAACAGGGTTCTTCTTATTTTTTTTGCCAGTGCAACTGAAGTATGACGAGAAGCCTATAAATCCAAGCCAAATGCATGGTGGTTGAAGTAATCTGTAAATTGGATAATGTAAAGACAATGTTCTTCAAGTCAATAGGCAAAGTTAGATGACACAATTAATTATTGTTTTCATTATAGAATATTTGTCTATACAATGTAGGGGAAATCAACTAAATTTACATAAAAAATTTAGATGAACTAAATATTGGGTGACTAAAATTTTTGTCGGGAATTAAATAAACAACGTGGGAACTAAATTCTCTGGAGGGGACGTAAATTTTGGGAAACTAAGATTTTGAGGGAGTCTTAATATTTATTGCTCTGTAATTATTTCTTTTTGTTTAAAATTAGAGTGTCTATGATTTTGAGGGGGGGATAATTAAATGAACCGTGCTCTTGGGCAAGGGTTACAACTAGTATGTGTGTGTGTATATATGTATATATACACATGAAAAAATATATATATATACATGTACATGTATATATATATACACACACACACATGTGTATATATAGACATGTATACACACACACACACACATACATACATATACATATACATATACATATATATATATATACTAGTTATAACACGTGCCCGCGGGCACGGGTCACTTAAGATTTTCCCCCGCGAAATCTTTGTTCCCCAAAAAATTATTTCCATGGCCAAAATTTAAATGAACAACAAATTAGCGAAAAAAATTTAGCGGTACGAGCGACAAATTCGGCGCAGCCGCTTTCGATACGGAACAACAAATTCGGCGCGGGCGCCTTTGGCACGGAACAACAAATTCGGCACATGCTCCTTTGGTGCAGAACAACAAATTAGCGTAAAAAAATTTACTGAGGGTGCCATCGGCGCCCTAATAATGACGTCATGTGGGGCCCAATGTGAGTGCATTAATTACGACGTTCTGTTAAATGCCCGGATAGATATGGATGATTTGAATAGGCAACATATAATTCATTGATATTATTACTTTTCCTTATTTTTTGTTATAAATATTGTAAACTAAATCACATTAATGCATGGTTGTTCAACTTCCAAGACCTCTTAAATTTAAAGACCTCGAATTTCACAAAATTAAATGAAGATTTATTTCTCCAAAAAGTTCCCTCCTAAATATAAAAGTTTTCCCTCCCCAAATTTTCATAAACTCTCATCTCAACCGTTGATTTTCTAGGATTAAATCACAACTATCCTTCTATCAACATGTTTGTCCTAGTCAGCTTGTACTAGTCAGCCCTAGGATTCAAAAACAGTTTTCAAATGTTATATATATATATATATATATATATATATATATATATATATATATATATATATATATATATATATATATATATATATATATATATATATATATATATCATGGTTTTTCTCTAGCTCCCGTTTTCTCCTTGCGATTTTGAGGCGGCCGCGTCTTCCCGCCGCCGGCCCTCAGGCCGGAGCTCCGGCGCCAGGTCCCTATCTCAAGGACTCCTCCACGTGGATCTGGCCCTTCACCGCTCGGATCGGATCCTTTGCCTCTCTAGATCCACGGGCCAACCCATCGGGGTCGGGATCGGACTCCTCCGATCTGTAGTCCCCACTCCCCGGGTCGTCCGTCACTCCTGGGCGGCGATCGAAGCCACTCCGATCATCGTCACCCTGTTCCTTGGGGGTGGCGACCGTCCCGATCTCCGATTCTAGTCGCTGCGTGCTCTGTGACCTAGTCCCGTCTCCCGTTTGCGATTTGGGCGGCCATCTCAGATCTGTTCACCCCTCCGTTCCCTTTTGGCGGCCATCTCAGATCTGTTCCGCTCAGATCTGGGGTTGCGGCACCTATGGTGGTGTCTATGGCTGGAATTGGTTGTGCTCATGTCGGCCATTCAGGGGCTGTGATCCCCTCTTCTATCCTTGGTGTATGCCCCAATCAGCCCTCCGATGGCTGGCAGTTTGTGGGGCGTAAACAAGTGAGGAGGCAGGCAGTGCTCCTGTGGTTCCTGCTGCGGCCTCTGGCCCTAGGGGTGGCACGATCTTCCCGTTCCGCTCAGGTTGTTGCTTCCCACCTGCTTGAGAAAAGATCCCACAGACCTCTTGTCCCTGTTTCCTTCTCTAAGGCTGCCATACCGGCCACGTGGAAGGAGATCTGTAGTGGGGCTCGCTCAATCTCGGACGAGCGCAAGCTCTCAATCTCGGACGAGCGCAAGACTCTAAATTGGGGTTATTCGTGATGCCGCCATGACCCGACATGCTTCTTCCAAGGATTCGGATAACATAACGTCCATGGCGGAAGGGGGGAGGGTGGTGACAGAAGAGCCCGTTGTCTACTACTGAGGATGGTTCCTCTCATAGTGTTACTAAGGTGGATGCCCCCTCCATGATGGGCTCCGCTGCTCTGGTGGTGGGGTCCTTGGGCGTTGTGGCCAGGTCTTCCGTTCCAATTTATGTGGATACCACTTCTCTTGACACCGGTGGTATTGAGAGTGAGGGTTGCGATTCTGATGATGAGGACGGGGGGCATACGGGGTCTGTGGGCTCCGACGAATTTGCAGAGATGGATGATGCTTTTGCCTCGACCTTTAAAGCTTGGGGGCCTGACATTTGCGTTGCTGCTTCCAGTAGAGGAGGACGTGGTGGTGGTCGACGTGGTAAGTCCTCTTCTGACTCTCTGGGTCGTGGTGGTAGAAATGTGAGGGGTGGGAAAGCCGGTAAGCCTGGGTTCATCCCGAACCCCTATAGTGTGAGTCCTTCATCTTGCCCGGTACCGTCGACGGTGGAGAACCCAGAGTGGACGGCGCTATTTGATAGCGCCTATGCCAAGGCGGAGGCTTCGAAGTCAAAGGCTAAAAAAAGAGTGGATCCACCGGTCACTCACTCCAAAGCTGCGGCGTCTAGCTCTGCGTTTGCTGGGCTTTCCCATTTGAAGCTTTGAGTTGGGGAGGTTGTGTTCGTGGTTGGTTGGGGGCACTGGACATGTGGTGGGGGAGTGTTTGCCTGCCATAATTGTATCTGGTGGGGGGAGTGTTTGGGTGTTGTAGGCCGTTTACCATGTTTGCTTGTTTGGGGGGTAGGGTTGTGCTTTTTTTTGCTTTGGGGTCCTCTTTCTTTGTTTGATGTATGAGTCGTATTTGATGTATGGGGGCTGGCGCTTGTGCCTAGCCTTGTCTTGGGGTCCTTCCGTGTCTACCTGATTGCTAGTGCCTGGTGACTGCTTCCTGGCCTCTCCCATGTCTGCAATCAGGTAAGGCGGTAGTGATGTTTCCGTACTTTGTACACACCAGCATATATATAATTACTTACTTTTCAATATATATATATATATATATATATATATATATATATATATATATATATATATATATATATATATATATATATATATATATATATATATATATATATATATATATATATATATATATATATATACTAGTCATAACCCGTGCCCGCGGGCACGGTTCATTTCAGATTTTCACCCGTGAAATCTTTGTTCTCAAACATTATTTACATAGTCAAATTTGTGCGAAACAACAAATTCGGCGTAACAATAAATTCGGTGAGGGCGCCCTTGAGTCGGAACAACAAATTAGCGTTAAAAAATTTAGCGGGCGCCTTCGACACGAAGGGTGGAAGTGCATAAGTGCGTGTGTGTGTGTATGGTATGTGGGTAAAAAGTGAAATGAGAGGGGTTTTAAGCAAAAAATGAGAAATAGGTGGTATTCTGCGCAAATGTAATGATTGTGGGGGGTTTGAATACAAAAAGAAAAAAGTGGTGGGTTTTCCAAACACTCATCTCAACCCTTCTTTTACCAAGATTAAATCCTAGCCAGTCTTCTATCAACCTCTTTATACATCATCATGACATCAGCTTGTCCCAGTCAGCCCTAGAATTCAAAAACCTTTGTGTTTTAATATATAGATATATATATATATGGGATTAATGGGTATCATACGCCATATGAGAGCTTCTCTCATACGCCCTCTCACATAAAGCGCCCAAGTAAAAGCCCACATGGGCTTGTACTTGGTTGTACTTGGGTGCTTTATGTGAGAGGGCGTATGAGAGAAGCTCTCATATGGCGTATGATAGCCATTATTCTATATATATATATATATATATATATATATATATATATATATATATATATATGAATGCAGAAAAGGTGGCACCTGATCCAATGGATCAGGTGCTAAGACAAAAAAAGGTGGGAAGTACAAGGCCCACATGGGCTTGTACTCGCTGGGGCCCACCTTTTCGAGTCTTGCACCTGATCCAATGGATCAGGTGCCACCTGCTCTACATTTAGAGCAGGTGGCACCAATGGATCAGGTGCCACCTTTTCTACATTAAATCATATATATATATATATATATATACACATATATATATATGTAAATTGTACATGTGCACAGCCGCAGATAGCATCCCTGTGGCATTTTGAAGATCAGCCCTCTGATAAAATCCAACGGCACACACTTACTTGCCGCTGGGATTGTCAGATAGTTTTTTAAATTTACGATCGTGCCATTTCATTTCATTCGATGTGTTTGAGTTCGGCAAAATTACGGCACTGCCCTTATGTCTCCCTCGTGTTCGGCTGTTGCTCCATCGTGATCCTCTCTCGCCCTAGCTCATGATCCCCTCTAGCCCAAAAGCATCCTCGTGAGCGCCCCAAAAACTAGAAGAACCCCCAAAAAACCCTAATCAATCTCCCAAGATCACTCAAGATTTGCTGAGATTCCCAAGCTCTCGAAGAACCTCAAAAACCCTGATCGATCTCCCAAGGCATGTATGATTTATTGATTTCTGCATGTATGTTTTTCTAGCAGATTATTTCTGCTGATTAGGTAATTTCATATTTTTTTGGGATTCTGTTGATCACGTAGAATTGGGTGATTTGGGTTGTGATTTCTTAAGGTTTAGGGATTTGTGTTTGATGTATTTAGTATATGTAAATTTGTTTGTTGGATTGCTGAGAAAATTCGTTATTGTTACTGTTGATTGAAAATTATCAGGTATATTCAAAACATTAACTACATGCTAATAGGAATCTTTTGTGTTGAATTTGGCCAGCATAGATGAAAGTTGAAATTTTAAGTAAGTATGATTTCAGAGTGGATGATATCATATTCTAGTTATAAATTTTCAGATTGTTTTAAGTTCTGTGGTAAGCATTTATGGAAATTAGTCATAAAAGCGACTAATTTGATTACGAGTAATTAAATTTGCAGATGTTATATGGCAGCTCTTGCATACCTAATATGCTAAGAGTTTGGAAAACTAGTGTCAATGCCTATGAAATTTTGTCAAAAACAACAGCAAACTAATTCTTTCACTGTCGTTTAGAGAAAATTTGCACATTTAAATTTAATAGCATGCTGATTTCCATAATCTTATTAGTCGTGATATTTCGATGCCATTTCCATTTTTTTCTGAAGATCAAGATAGCATGCATCCCCTCCTCTCCTCTCGGATTTCTGATATACGTGAGTTTGTAGAGCCATTAGAAAAGAGAACTTACCTACCCATTTTTACATTACTCCAACATGTGCATGATCAACTACAAATGGTTGAATCAATTTAATTTGGGGTTTTTTGAGGTATAAATTCAAGGAAGACCAAATTCCCTGCACAGGCAGCACATGAAATTAACTTAAAGCAAGAGGAGAAACTTAAGCATCTGCTTCTAAATTATTGTGTCCATGAACCTAGGTAAATGGGAATTTTCAAACGAGTGTCGCTTTTCAACTCTCTTAGATATGTTTACTGTAGTACCATGTCTCATTTTCCCAAATGTTTTATAAAATCCAATAGCTACCCATCGATTAAAAAATCCTTTCAGATAGATTTATATAAGAAAGAAATCAGTTATTTTGGAATTTTAAATAAGGTTTAACGCTACCAAACAACTAAATCCATGTTATGGTTTAATCCTATGGTAAATCATCATTCCCAACTACATCCTAATCAAATATACTGAACTTCTATCCTAGTGAAATTATAATTATGTAAGAAGCTCATTTTGAACTTCCATCCTGTTCAAAAAATTGATAAAATAGTTTCAAGATTATGATCATTGTTTGCCCCCTTTTGTGGCAGTTAACAGCACCCTGATGATTTGCTTTCTGCATATTTTATTGTTTCAGGTGTTCAAGGCGATAAACAGACGGGATATGGAGAAGATGAACGTATTCTGTGGAATGCTTAGCTGCTGGGTATTTCTAATGTTCATGACTTCAACTATCGTATTCCAGGTTATAATCATGGAATTCCTTTGGACATTTGCCAGTACTGTGCCGTTGAGTTGGAAGATGTGGTTGATAAACATCCTCACGGGAGCTGTCAACCTGATCATCGTGCTTATCCTAAAGAGCGTACCTGTTGAGTCGCATAGGCTTCATGTTAGTTACAATGGGTATGAGGTAATTCCCAGTGTCCCAGATGCTGTGTAGCATGAAAGCCGATCAGCTTCCGCATGACTTGCCAGAGTTATTTGTTTTGTCGAATTTGGCACATAGACATTTGCATTATTGGCAAGCATAATGATGCTGAACATCCGCGGCATTATGTGATTAAACTTCAATGGCAGTTCAAATTCCAAAGTTAGAATAGTGGTGCCCACACACCAAAATTTGCTGGTGGTTCCAAAGTGAATAAACTGTAATCAGTTTCAGGCTTCAGGTATCAATATGTTCAGATTTTTTTAAGCTTCAGGTTTCAAGCTTCTTGTATTTATGTCCATCATTGAGAATTTTTTAGTGTCAGGCTTTAGGTATCAATTTGTAAGCAGTTTCATCTTTTTTAAGTTTGCTTCATTTCCAATATATCCAACATTCAGAATTTTTTTCTCATTTCAGGTTTCAGGCTTCAGGTAAACTGATATTTGCTTTTTTAAGGCATTTGCAGCATGGTTTCATGCTTGAGACATAACAGTAGAGATCAAATCTGGAAGCTGAGATGCATGATACATGTGGATGTGGATGTTACTTGTTCATATCAGCATGGAAGCATGGACGCTGAGATGCATGTTACCTATGCATGTTACACTCGGCAGTTTAGTTCATGGAGGAAGATTCAATGCAGCCAAGTATCACAGTTGTATCAAATAGTTGTACCAAAAAGTTGTATGGATTGGAGAATGTTGTAACGACTGCTTTTCATGTATCTGGATTTATTATAATATAATATATGTTTTGGTGGATTTTCTCTTCATGAGTGGTTTTCGTCTCCGTAGCTTTCATTTTCGATCGATTCGTCGTATTTTCTCGTTTCTTCCTTAGGGTCGTCGATTTCGAAGTATGTCATTCGTGACGGACTTCATAACGGTCGTATCTTACTATTAGATCAAGCCTAGGAGTCTTAGGAATCGATCCCGGTGCCCCGCGCTCCGTATCGGAACTTTTTGTGCTCATTAGCCGGTATAAGAAGGGGCACCGACCGACTAGATGACGATCCAGTCGGTCGGCAATCCTTCTTGGACCGACTAGTTGGCATTCTAAATTATTCAGGAGTTACTGTTTATCGTTAATCGGTCTAAGAACGTTGGTTGACCGACTAGGTTGCAAACTAGTCGGTCGGCAATGCTTCTTTAACCGACTAAATCATCATCTAAATTTTAGTATCAATACTGTTCACTCTTAGTCGGTCTAAGAACGTTCATCGACCGACTAGATGCTAAACTAGTCGGTCAGTATTTGTTCATGGACCGACTAAATCTAAATCCTATTTTCGTTCAGAAGTTACTGTTTGCACTTAGTCGGTCTGCGTTGGTCGACCGACCGACTAGTTGCCAAACTAGTCGGTCAGTGGTTGCTCTTTGACCGACTAACCTGTGTTAAAACCCTAATTTCTGGGCAGCCGCCAGCCCATCCTATTTAAACCCAACCCAAACGTTTTCTTCTTCCTCAACACGACCCAAAACCCTAAAATCTTCCCCTTTGAGCCCCCATCTTCCTCCAAGCTACATTTCTTCATTCCAAGCCTCAAATCCATCATCCAAACCATCCATCCACTCTATCTACCTCTCATATTCCCCAAAATCTCACCAAATCCATCAAAATCCCCAAATCCCCCAAAACCCTAGTTTCCCCAAACTTCTCCAATCTTTTCCAGATTTGATCCTAGGGTTCCCCGGAGTGTCTCTTCCGTCTCCTCTTGGTAAGAAATCGATCTACCGTTGTTTTCATAACCTATTTATATTTTTATGAAACCCTAATAAATTTCATGTTGTTTGTTGATTGTTCCCCCAAAACAGCGATTTCCCCGTAGATTGGCACCCGTGTGACGAAGTGGTCGTCATCACCGGTGCTAGGCAAGTGAAACTTGCCACCTAGGGTTTAGGCCATGTTTTAGGCCATTTTCGTATAGTAGGCGTAAAAGAGGCTAGGCGACGAAATGATACTCGCCTAGGCGCAAATTGGGGAACTAGCTTGACAACGAAGCTAGTTCCAACACATATAGCATGTTGCACAATTTTCATGTCATGTTTACTTTCCATTAACGGTACACAAATTAATTGTCATGTCATTGCATTCTTAAGTGTTTCTGTGATTGCGTAGCTTTGCTACAAATGCTTGTGTTCCTGGCTCGTGTTCCAGAAGCAGGCCATGTGTTGGTTGATAGCCAATGCCCGAATTGCGTGTTTCAGGCTAGGTGCACCCCTACGCCAAATGTTTAATAATGCGAGCTCATGTGCGGGGCAACCCCAGGCTCACTAGCTGAGTTCATTGTGCGGGGACCCTGGCTCCATTATGTGTGGGTATTGGGGGTAAGAGTTAAGCGACCAATCAACTGGGAGTCTGCCCGATCAGCAACTGCAGTGGTAAGGCGTAAACTCTTGGGTTTGGGATAGTTGTTAAGCGGCCAATCAGCGAATGTAAAACCATTCAGCTGTAAGGCGTAAACATCTACAAAACAACGTGAATAGTGAAATGATTGAGATTGATAGTAGCGTGGCTACTCTTGTCTTGTCTTGTCTTGTCTTGTCTTGTCCCGATAATTGTTCTCTTGTACAAATTGTCTTGCCATGTTTCAATTGTGCACTCATGTTATAACTGCCATGTCATGCATACTAAACTGCTAGGTTGCTAGAGCCTTATTTTCAGTTTCCTTGCCCAAGTCTTTTAGACTTGCTGACATGTGCCCCTTTACTCTTTTGGGTGACACATGTTAGATCCTGAGCCCGAGTACCTTGTTGAGGACGAGGTGTTTGCTGACGCCGAGCCCAAGCTTGTGTTTGACGGGGAGTACGTGGACACTGGGGACCAGTCCTAGTGTCTTCGTTGTGTTTTACTTTTGTTTAGACAGTTGTTTTGTTATCGGTGCGTAGCACCTATACTTGTTATGTCGTTTCTTTTGTTGGCCTTGTTCTGGGCCCTTAGACTCTTTTCTTTTTGCCTGGTGGCTTTTCTGGATGTTGGACTTATTTTCTTGTTGGACAATGTATGAGATGTGAGATTTTATTTCAGTCTCTCCTTGTGTTATTATTGTTATTCTGTTGTGGTTACAGGGACATGCTTATGTATTATTTACGCTTATCGGGTTTGGGGCTTCACAGCTCCACTCTCGTGCGGACCTTTTCACGTCTCGCCTCCATTTTAGGGAAGCGGGTCGTGACAGGTTTTGTTGGTGGCCCATGCAGGTCCTTCTGTAACTGCGATTTTGAGAATAGCGATAATAATATTAGAATGTCCAATAAATTAAGTTCGACGTCCGAGTCATAAGCTATGAGTCTAATCTGATTCGTTTTCTGTGTCACTAGATGGCAGGAAGACGTTTCACCCGTGGTGGGGGTAGTGGCGCGGTCCCTCATGATGAGGAGCCTGAGCGGGAACCCACCAGCGGTGAGATGATGCGGATGATGCTCCAGATGATGCAAGTGCAGCAGGGCGTGCTTCTGCAAGTCCAGAATGCTCCACTTGCTCGAGCTGCCCGGGCTCTTCCGGATGCCCCTCGCTCTGAGCCAGGAGCGAAGCAATTTCGGGAGCTGGGTCCCGCATATTTTGATGGTTCTGAGGGTCCTCTGGCTGCCGATGAGTGGATTCGGAACATCGAGGACAATCTGAAGATGGCCAAGATCACCCCGGCTGGATGGGTTGATTTGGCGAAGAGGCAGCTCAAGGATAATGCTCGGAATTGGTGGGATGCGGAAGAGAAGTTGTTGGTGGAGCCGATCGTCTGGGCTACCTTCAAGGCTAGGTTTGAGGGTGAGTTCTTTCCGAAAGCTGCCAGGGAGGAGATGCTGCAGCGTTTTATCGACTTGAAGCAAGGGAACTTGTCGGTGGACATGTATCACCAAGAGTTCATGAGGCTGAGTCGGTTTGCACCGAAGATGGTGCAGGACGCTGAGGAGAAGGCTCAGAGGTTCCTGCAGGGGCTTGCTTCGGAGCTCCAGAGTTTTGTGACCTCATCTGACCGGGAGTCTTATCAGATGGTTCTGGTCGCTGCCAAGAGGCAGGAGCTGCTCGTGAACCAGAGGAAGGGGTCTGTTGTTGGTGCTGGGAAGAGGCCTGTGGAACAGGCAAGAGCTGTGGTTAGACCTGGATTCAGGCCTAATCAGTCCGCTCAGTTTAAGAGGCCAGGAGGGCCTATTCTGAAGTCTTGCCATTTCTGCGGCAAGCCTGGCCACGTCAAGGATCAGTGTCGGAAGTTTTTGGGCCAGTGTCTGGTTTGTGGTGATGCTTCCCATGTCGCGAAGGATTGTCGGCATGCGAATCAGCTGCGGAGGGCTCCTGTTGCAGCTCAGCCGTTGCAGCAGCGAGCGTCTGTTCCTGCTGGTCGTGGAGCAGCTCTTGTTCCGCAAAGGCAGGCTTTTCAGCAGGCAGTTCCACCGAGGAGGTAGGCTCTTCTGATGACCGCTGCGGAGAGCGAGGCTGTGGATGAGGTTATCGCAGGTAATCCTCACTCTAGCTGTTACTTTCCTAGCTGGTTTTGATTGTTAGATTATGTTGTTTGCTTGAGCATGGATGTTTGCTAGATTAGGGTTTGATTGTTAATTGCTTGATTAGGTGTGGTTTTGGTTTGCACATTTCCTGCACGAGTCCTTTTTGACTCTGGTGCATCGATGTGTATTATTTCTCGGAGCTTCGTGGAGAGGCATTCCTTGTCGACGTCCCCTCTCCCCAAGAGTTGGAATATCGTTACAGGGAATGGCGTGGTTTCGGTGCATCGTGGTTGCAATTCTTGCTCGTTGGTGGTCTGTGGACATGAGCTTTTTGCTGATTTCATTGTCCACGACATCATCAACTATGATGCAGTTCTTGGGATGGACTGGCTTGCGAGCTTCTATGCTACGATCGACTGTCGGAGAAAGAAGGTGGTGTTCGAGATTCCCGGACATCCAGTATTTGAGTTCAGTCGTGGTAGCAGTTCGCTTGGTCCTGTCAGATTTCGGGCCAGGCCAGTGGAGGCTGTGGCTATGCAGATGGAGCTGGAGTGGCCAGCTGTGGTGCGAGATTTTGGCGACGTCTTCCCCGAGGAGATGTCTGGTTTGCCGCCTGATCGAGCTTTGGAATTTTCTATCGATCTTGTTCCAGGTGCGCAGCCGATTTCGAAGGCGCCGTATCGTATGGCACCTGCAGAGCTGGAAGAGTTGCGAAAGCAGTTGGATGAGCTCTTGCAGAAGGGTTATATTAATCCTAGCGTGTCTCCGTGGGGAGCACCGGTGTTGCTGGTTAAGAAGAAGGATGGTTCACGTCGCATGTGCGTGGACTATCGGGAGTTGAATGCGGTGACCATCAAGAATAAATACCCGTTGCCTCGTATCGATGATATTTTTGATCAGCTTGGAGGTTCGATGGTGTTTTCTAAGTTGGATCTGAGAAGTGGTTACCATCAGTTGAAGGTGAAGAAGGGTGATGTTCCGAAGACAGCGTTCAGGACGAAGTATGGACACTATGAGTTCGTGGTTATGCCTTTCGGCGTAACTAACGCGCCCGCAGTTTTCATGAATCTGATGAACCTGATTTTCTACGACTTTTTGGATAAGTTTGTCGTTATCTTTATTGACGACATTCTAATCTATTCGAAGTCGGAGGAAGAGCATGCCTCGCACTTAAGGACGGTGTTGGAGATTTTGAGGAAGCATCGTTTGTATGCTAAGTTTTCGAAGTGCGAGTTTTGGCTGGATAGGGTTGCTTTTCTCGGGCATATGGTGACTGGAGATGGTATTTCAGTGGATCCCGAGAAGATTCGGGCCATCAGGGAGTGGCCTGTTCCGTCGTCTGCGTCTGAGATTCGGAGTTTCCTTGGACTTGCTGGTTACTATCGGCGATTCATTAAGGACTTTTCCCGTATTGCTGAGCCGATGACCAGGTTGACGCGGAAGGATGTTGCTTTTGTTTGGTCGGGTGATTGTGAGAATGCTTTTGGTGTTCTGAAGGAGAGGTTGACGACTGCCCTTATTCTTGTTGTGCCTGATCGCAGCGGTGGATTTGAGATCTTTTGCGATGCTTCTGGCAAGGGTCTCGGTTGTGTGTTGCATCAGCACGGGCATGTTGTGGCGTATGCGTCACGTCAGCTTAAGGTTCATGAGAAGAATTATCCGACGCATGATTTGGAGTTGGCTGTCGTTGTGTTTGCTCTTAAGATTTGGAGGCACTTCCTGCTGAGTGAGAAGGTGAAGATCTTCACCGATCACAAAAGCTTGAAGTATATTTTCACTCAGAAGGAGCTCAACATGCGACAACGTCGGTGGTTGGAGCTTATGGCGGATTATGATATTGATTTGCAGTTTCACCCTGGCAAGGTGAATGTGGTTCCGGATGCTTTGAGTAGGCTTCCGGCGGTGATGATTTTGACCTCGCAGTGGAGATTGCAGCAGGATTTTTGCGAGTCTGGCGTGGAGATTGTTCTTCCTGGGGAGGCTTCTTCGTTGATGTACATGCAGGTACAGTCGACGATCGTGGATCGGATTAAGGCTGGCCAGGCCGAGGATCCGAAGCTGGTGAGGATTCGGGAGCAGGTGGAAGCCGGTCTGCGGACTGACTTTTTGATTCATGAGGATGGCTCGCTGAGGTTTGGAGCCAGGTTGTGTGTGCCAGCTGGGAATATCAGAGAGGAGCTGATGGTGGAGGCACACAGTTTGCCGTATTCTGTGCATCCTGGTGGCACTAAGATGTACCAGGATCTTCGTCTGAATTATTGGTGGCATGGTATGAAGAGGAGCGTGGCTCGGAGTGTAGCCAAGTGCTTGGTTTGCCAGCAAGTGAAGGCGGAGCATCAGCGTACGGCCGGGTTGCTACAACCGCTTCCGATTCCGGAGTGGAAATGGCAACACATCACTATGGATTTCGTGACTGGACTACCTCGGAGTCCGAAGCAGAATGACGCGATTTGGGTGATCGTAGATCGATTGACCAAATCTGCGCACTTTATTCCGTTCCGAGTGGGACAGTCCACTGAGGCGCTAGCAAGGAGATATATGGAGGTAAAATTCTTTTACTCTCCGTTTTTATTTCCTTTTACTAGTTTGGATAGTGATGTAACGTGAATCGTGCAGGAGGTTGTGCGACTTCATGGAGTCCCCGTGAGTATCGTGTCTGACAGAGACACGAGGTTCACATCTCAGTTCTGGCAGAGTTTGCAGAAGAGTTTGGGTACGCGTCTGAGTTTCAGCACGGCGTACCATCCGCAGACGGATGGCCAGTCCGAGAGGACGATTCAGATTTTGGAAGACATGCTGAGGGCGTGCATGTTGGATTTCAAGGGTTCGTGGGAGGACCATCTGCATCTGGTGGAGTTCTCTTACAACAACAGCTTCCAGGCGAGTATTGGCATGGCGCCTTTCGCCGCTCTTTATGGGAGGAAATGTCGATCGCCATTGAGTTGGGATGATGTTGGTGATCGGGAGTTGTTGGGACCTGAGATGATCGTGGAGGCCGTGGATATCGTCAGGAATATTCGGGAGAGGTTGAGGATTGCTCAGGACCGTTTTAAGCATTGGGCGGATGCTAAACGTCGTCCTTTGGAGTTTCAGCCGGGCGACCATGTGTTCTTGAAGATTTCCCCGAATCGTGGTGTGATTTGTTTTGGGAAGCGTGGGAAGTTGAGCCCGCGATACATTGGACTGTTTGACATTTTGGAGAGGGTTGGCGAGGTAGCGTATCGCTTGGCCTTGCCGCCATCTTTGGAAGGAGTTCACAATGTTTTCCATGTGTTGCAGCTTCGTCGATACATTAGCGATCCATCTCATGCTGTGGATTTTTCGGAGATTACCGTTCGCCCCGATATGACGTATGACCAGCATCCAGTGCAGATTCTGGACAGGCGTCAGAAATCACTTCAGAACAAGATTGTCAATCTTGTGAGGGTGATGTGGCGACACAGCTCACCTGGAGAGTCTACTTGGGAGAATGAGGATGAGATGCGAGAGCGTTTCCCACTTTTGTTTCCGGACTCGTGAGTTTTTGGAAATTCCGAGGACAGAATTTTTCTTAAGTTGGGGAGGATGTAACGACTGCTTTTCATGTATCTGGATTTATTATAATATAATATATGTTTTGGTGGATTTTCTCTTCATGAGTGGTTTTCGTCTCCGTAGCTTTCATTTTCGATCGATTCGTCGTATTTTCTCGTTTCTTCCTTAGGGTCGTCGATTTCGAAGTATGTCATTCGTGACGGACTTCATAACGGTCGTATCTTACTATTAGATCAAGCCTAGGAGTCTTAGGAATCGATCCCGGGGCCCCGCGCTCCGTATCGGAACTTTTTGTGCTCATTAGCCGGTATAAGAAGGGGCACCGACCGACTAGATGACGATCCAGTCGGTCGGCAATCCTTCTTGGACCGACTAGTTGGCATTCTAAA
>CM061133.1:252210916-252239779 GCA_030789695.1 Scilla litardierei
TTTCGTATTTGTGATGAATGAATTTCCAAATTGCTAGAATTGCTAGGAGGTTAGGTTGTGATTGATTTACTACGGATAGCTAGGGATTTCCATCGAAGAGATTGGATTCTAATCGATGGGAAGGCCAAGATATTCGATTTAGATTTACAATTGGATTTCTCTAGATTTGGTTTGCAAGAGATTGGACCAAAGCTAGGATTTTTAATTGTAAATCTATACCCATATTCGTTTGCAAGAGATTGGACGAATACGAACTATCACAACCTAGATCGTAACTCGAGTTTGCACGAGAGTGGGCTCGAGGAGCGATTGGACGATGATGTCGATCTTCATGCTAGCGGCTTAGGTTAGGGTTTGCAAGAGATTGGACCCGAGCCTAGGTTGCTATAGACCGGCAATAGCGCGAGAGCGTGAGCTTGGTTCTCTATTCAGTTACGACTAGTTCACCTCAACACAAGTCTAGTAATATTGAGATTCACTATTTACGATGATGTATGACGATCCGTAGTGGGAATTCCCTAGCCCTAGACACTTTTATTGTATTGTATCTGAATCGATATTTTATCCGACTTCTTTATCTCCGACACCGACATCCACCACCATTTCCATTATATCACTCCATAACCATCTCCACCAATAAAACATTCGTAATCGAACCAACCTAGGATAGATTGGAGCCGACACCACCTCCTCGTGTTCGATACCCGCTCGCCACTTGACCGTGCGCTTGCGGTAAAACTACAATCGCCGCTCCGGGACGTGTACCCGGGGCGCGAACAAGTTTTTGGCGCCGTTGCCGGGGAGGTGTTTCCCGTTGGGTGCCAATTTGTCACAATTAGGTTGATTAGATTACATTGAAAAAAAAAATCAAAAAAAAACATTGAGCGAGATTTTTCCCCACCACCTACTATTATTATCTTTATCTCTCTTTGTACCACTGACGTCTTTTCCAGGTTGTTTACTTTGCTTGATCAGGTACACTTGTTGCAGCGATGGTGCTTCCAAAGAAAATGCGAGCGGGCTCTATACAATCCTACATATATCTCGCTGCATTCTATCAGGCTGATGGAGAGTCCTTCGGGGAAGCCTTGTCTAGGTTTGAAGGAATGTTAGAAATGTTCCAGACGGAGTCAGACCATGAGTGGAATGACTCCACGCTATTTGATATCTTCACTAGAAGGCTAAATGGACCCTCACGTGAGTTTTTGAAGAGGATGCAAGTGGGGAAGTTCAGTGATCTACAGTTGGCAGCAGCCTTGGAGCAAATGATAGATGATGCTCAATCTACCGGTTCACTAACCGTTACGGTAAGTAAACCATATGACCAAGTATTCATCGATTTTGTTATAGCTAATGTCTCTAGTGCAGGTACCATCATAGATGGAGTGTATGCTTCACTTAAAGGTGATCATATCCACCTTTGTACCATCAACACTCCACAAATAGAGACATCTGAGTTGCCAAAGGAGGACACGTACACGGACCTATTGAGAAACATTATCGACATAGTTCGAATTTCCGGTCCATTGACAATAACGGCAGGTGATCCTTTTGAGCTTGAATTTCAAAACTTTATTACTCATTGTATCTCTTCCACAGGCACAATTGATGATGGAGTCTACGCTCTAATTGAGGGGCACAAGACCCACTTTTATACCACGGTCAAGATACATGAGCGCATAGAGCCACCTGCACCTACTATTGAGGAGGACAAGCCATGCAATCGGGTGACTCGAGCTCCAGGAAAGAAACAAAGAAGGAGGCATGAAAAGGAGATGATGACGTTTACATTGCCTTCTATACCTGAGGAACCTGAGGAGGATGTCCACGTTTAGCTTGGGGGAGAGTCAGCTTGTGCCATCGTCGCTCCCCCTTGTCACCCACATGAGCCAGAGCTTGCTGTTGAGGAGGCCTTACATGCGGAGCCAGAGCTTGTCACCGGGGAGGCCGTGCATTGGGACGTGGACACATCTATTCATGAGGATCCCGAGCATTACCCTCCTCCTTTTGAGCTACCGCAGCCGCCTCTACTTTCTACAGAGGCTGAGCATCCCTCAGAGGACCACCCTTCCACTGACGCCAAGGACAATCCCACAGAGCTTATGGCTCCCCTTCAGGGGGATCTCTTTACTACCTCGCCCTTTACATTTGATTCCCCTCCCGTATATGATGCTTGCTATGATTCAGATTTTGACGACTCATTGCACCTTTTGCAGGATTCATGTACATACGATCAAGAGGTACCGTGGGACGTATACGAGGAGGAGAGCGAGGAGTTAGCACCCATGGATGATATTAATTATGATCCGGAGGTGCGATGGGATAAGTCTGACGATGATGAGGAGCTGCCTGATGAGACCTACGCTTAAATGCCCGAGCTACCTGAATAACCTGAGGCGAACAATGTGGAGTTGATCGACGTGGTACACGAGAGTAGAGATTTATTTCCAGGGAAGTGTTGTCAACTGTTTTTAATTTTAAATACTTATGTTGATGACCCTCTTTGGAATACATTTATTTTGGGGAAGAATTATCCACATCAGATTGATGCGGCTTACCTCTTGCAGGGTACAGGTGGAGCCCTTGGAGAGGTGCTGGGAGCCGCATTGCTGGAGTCTGATGGAGTCCGTGGACACATGCATCTGGCGGAGCCACGGAAAGAGCAGTTGGAGCAGTTTCCTGCACCGGCAAGGATACTGGATCTACCTTTTGCTATAGGTGGTATCAATCCAGTAGTGTAGAAATTTTTATGCTTTCAATAAACCCGAATCCTCTCGACAGCGAGGGGACCGTATAGATTTGATTGAATAAATATCACCTCTTATGACGGCAACAAAAATTTTTACACCCCAAACCCATTATAAACATTAATTTCCCTCTCCATATTTTGATGTGTCACATCCTTTTGCTCACCACATTCGAGCTTTTCTTTCAAGTGAAACCTTGCTTTCTTATTCGTTTGACTTGATCACGCTTTGCAAAGCCATGACATTTTTGGTCAAGTCATTTGAATAGGATTGTTTGGTATAAGCTTGGGGGAAGGTGCTCTCATGCATCATTGTATGTGCATGTAGTTGCATTAGGATTTCATGTCATTCATTTCATCATTTTTCATTCACCCCCTTATTATTATCGTTGTTCCTCATATTCTTTCATTATGATCACATTGAGGACAATGTGAAGTTTGAGCTTGGGGGAGTGCATTTCCATGCCATTTAGATGCATTAGTTGCATTTTTATTTTATTTTAGGGTTTTTAAAATTTTTCAAAATTTTTGCATCATCCTTTTGATTTTTCCATCTTATTTTCCTTTTATGTGTGTTCATGCATCATGTTGTGTGCTTGTTTTTATTTTCTTTCCTCTCTTTTATTTTTTATTTTTTCTTTATTTTCCTTTCTCTTCTGTTGCTAGATTTGTTCCTTATGATGATATCTCTTATTGCTTTAGCAACCATCACGATGCCTATTATTCATTGACATGCTACTTAGAGTATTTCATAGTCTTGCTATTCACATGTGCTTGCAAACCTATTTCTCTTGATGACTCCTCTAAGTGATTGCATGATATTCATTGAAACTGAATGTATGGATTAGTGTTTAGTATGCTTTTGTTGGAAATGCACCAAGATTCACGCATCATTAGTATATCTGAAGCATCAGTTTTATTGTCTTATTCACCTTCTGTTGCATGCCTGATATGATTGTAAACTTACTGCTTGACTTCACTATTTATTGAAATGATTGAGAATATCCATGCTTACATATGAGTTTTAGTGGAAGTATTATTTTATTGAACCGTTCGTGCACATCTTAGAGTGAACCGAGTGTTACATTATTTCTTTCTCCACATATATCTTTTTATTCTCTACATGTCACTTGAGTTCACCTCCTAAAGCTACTTATATCACATCTATTCCCCAAAAATCACCACAAAAGAAAAAGTTAGCTCCAAAAAGTCCAAAAAGCCAAAAAGCCAAAAAGGAGCCAAAATCCAAAAAATACAAATCATATAGCTCCTACAAAAATCCAAAAAGAAAAATGAGAAACAAAGTCCAAAAGAAAAAAAAATATTTCTCTATCACATTATTGGAGCCACAAAATACTTGGGAAAACCAAGGCAAAAATCTCATTTTCCACTATTATATTCCTTTGGATGCGACGCCTCAAGCTAAGCTTGGGGGGGGGGTGAATTCATTTGACCATATGAGTGAGTATGACATTAGAGTGGAGACGTGCATGAATGGGAATATTCGATAATGCTTAGACTTTGCAAAATATATTAGATATGGAGATTTTTCATGATTTGAAATAAATATGTGAATGCCATGACTTTTATTCTATTCTCTATTGCATGCTTGGTGTGTATCTTATATGCTTCATTTATAACTTTTGATTGAAAAGTGCATCGCCAACATTTGTATATTAAATTCTATGAAATGTGTGATGTGGATATGAATTGATTGTATGAATTTAGAGAGTCCCTCTTATTGTTCTTAAAAGCTTGCAAGTACCATGTTTATGAAAGATATGAAACCCTTATAGCATGTGATTTGTATTTTCCAAGTCATCGTGATGTGTAGCTTATGGCTTGAGATCTTAGAGTATAATCTAGCGACCCCTTCCACTTCGTATTCTTTTATTTCATTTCCCTTATTTTTCATCTCCCGAGTTCGTCTTTTTACGTATCTTCCTCGAGGACGAGTAAGAGGTAAGCTTGGGAGATTTTGATCGGTCCATATTTTACACCTTTTTTCTGCATATTTGCATGCCATTTCGATCACCCATATCACGCTTTTCACGATTATTCGACGATATTGCGTTACTATTCAATATTTCTTGTTTTTGTCGAATTTCAGGAAATATGGAGCGATCGGGAGCAAAAATGAGGTTTAAGGATTTGCACCCACTCCGGAGTGTCAACCATGGCTCTTTTGAGGGTTATTCTGCAATGGAAGACGAGTGGAAGAAGAAAGAACGTCGTAGGAGCGACGAGGAAGCGAAAAGATGGAGATTGGGCATTTTCAGCATGCCACTCGGCCGAGTGAAGGAGTCACTCGGCCGAGCATTGAGACCCCGCTCGGCCGGCCAGATCAGACACGCAACAGAGATGTATCAGCGTGCACTCGGCCAAGCATCGCACGCTCAACTCGGCCGAGTTCAGAGACTCCGTCCGCCCGAGTGGCACCCAGACGACGGCGAGCCAAAATGTCCAACTCTCTGTAATCCGTCAGTCGCCTTTGAGCTCCGAATCGGCCGAGTTCCAAAAGCCCCTCGGCCGAGTGACATTTTCCACTCGGCCGAGTGATGCCGAGGACACGAAGCGCCCAGATTTTCAGACATCCTACAACTCTTTTGAAATCTGCTATCATTCCAGTGGGTAAATTATTTTTCTCATATTTTTTATGGATAGTAGACTTCATGAAGATTCCAACGCCACCACGAACGCGCAAATTGGAGGTCGGATGAAATCTGGGGAATTTCTGCAAGTCGATGCTGCAGTGCTTGAATTTGCATGTCAGTGTCACTCGGCCGAGTGACCAGTTTTTGACAGTTTTTGACAGTTTTGACAGAGTGCTGTTTTCTGGAGTTTCTGCAGGAAAGCTCACTCGACCGAGTGAGATTTCCACTCGACCGAGTGAGCTGTCCACTCGACCGAGTGAGATTTCCACTCGGCCGAGTCGTAACTGGCGCAGATTTCTGGGCACGCACAGATTCAGTTTTGGGCCCGAATTTCAGGGGCTTTTTAGGCAGTTTTGCTAGGGTTTTTTGGGGGCTATTTAAGAGGGTTTGTAGACTTCATTGAGGGGAATCCCCATTATGTTTTCTTAGCCCTCATATGTTTTTCTTAGGATTATTTTAGAGGTTAGGCCATGCCCTAGGCCCCCTCTTGGATCTAAAAGCTTGTATTTTGGATTGAAGATCTTCATCAAGCTAAGTATTTTCTTCTTTTTATTTGAATCTTTGTTTTTCTATCTTTTTGTATGCAAGCAATGATTTCTATTGATTCTCATATCCTTATTGCTATGCTAGAGTAGATTTGTTGTTCTAGGGTTTGGGGATGAACCCTATGGATCTAATTTCATATTTGTGATGAATGAATTTCCAAATTGCTAGAATTGCTAGGAGGTTAGGTTGTGATTGATTTACTACGGATAGCTAGGGATTTCCATCGATTTGGGATTTGCAAGAGATTGGATTCTAATCGATGGGAAGGCCAAGATATTCGATTTAGATTTACAATTGGATTTCTCTAGATTTGGTTTGCAAGAGATTGGACCAAAGCTAGGATTTTTAATTGTAAATCTATACCCATATTCGTTTGCAAGAGATTGGACGAATACGAACTATCACAACCTAGATCGTAACTCGAGTTTGCACGAGAGTGGGCTCGAGGAGCGATTGGACGATGATGTCGATCTTCATGCTAGCGGCTTAGGTTAGGGTTTGCAAGAGATTGGACCCGAGCCTAGGTTGCTATAGACCGGCAATAGCGCGAGAGCGTGAGCTTGTTTCTCTATTCAGTTACGACTAGTTCACCTCAACACAAGTCTAGTAATATTGAGATTCACTATTTACGATGATGTATGACGATCCGTAGTGGAAATTCCTCAGCCCTAGGCACTTTTATTGTATTGTATCTGAATCGATATTTTATCCGACTTCTTTATCTCCGACACCGACATCCACCACCATTTCCATTATATCACTCCATAACCATCTCCACCAATAAAACATTCGTAATCGAACCAACCTAGGATAGATTGGAGCCGACACCACCTCCTCGTGTTCGATACCCGCTCGCCACTTGACCGTGCGCTTGCGGTAAAACTACAATCGCCGCTCCGGGACGTGTATCCGGGGCGCGAGCAGTGATTAGCTTATAAATTATGAAACTGAGAACCCCCAGTTCAACCAAATACTGAGGTAATGTTGCATATGCCCATTTACTTGAATTGGTTAACAAATTAACTTGAATTGGTTAACAAATTCTGATTTCTTGAACTGGACACATTGGTTAACTTGAAACTAATGTACAGTGGTTAACATTGGTTAAATTTAATGTACATTGTTTAACTTGAATTAATGTACATTGGTTAACTTGAAAATTATAGTTCCAGGATAATTTTTAAATTGATATTTTAACTTGAATTCTGGAACCATTAACAACAATATCCTGCAACACAAAAATATCATGGACCATTAGTTAACACAATATCAAGTTTGGATGATTAGTTAACATGATAGCAATTAACACAGTGTTTGCATTCTGTTAAATTTTGCAGGCACACATGTTTTTTTAATTCTGTTCTCTTTTTTGAATTCTCTTTTTTAATTCTATTCTGTTAAATTTTGCAGGCACATATGATTATCATTGGATGGAACTGTTAATTTTCAACATGATATTAGGTAAATTTGTTTACCATTGGATGGAACTGTTATCAGGTTAAATTGTTAATGTGTTTAACATTAACAGGATTATCAATTTCTTAATTCAGATTAACTGATTAATTTACCTTTGGATGGAACTGTTATCAGGTTGGATGTAATGTGTTAATTTTTTGTTTTATTAACATTAACATTAACATTAACAGGTTTTCAACATATTAACAGGTTTTCAACATTAACATTAACATGAATATGAATGCTCCCTATTGATCCAGATATGAATTCAAGCCTCCATATGGAACCAGATGTCGATATTGACCTTAGGGAAGTTTATTTTTTAAAGATAGTTGGTTAATTGAGGGTTGATAGTCTGTATAAATTATTGGGTTCCAATCCAATTACGAAAGGTGTATAAATAATAGGTACATCAAAAATGGTGATAATATCAGTTACTATAATTTTTTTAAAGAAAATAAATAAAGGAGGATGGCAAAGGGGAAACTTGGAACTTATTTGGAAAAAACTGCTAATCTGATTGTGCAAAGGAGTTTGGCTTATGTTAGCAAATATGATTTAATACTTGCAGTAATGTTAACATCAATAAAACATATATCACAAATTCCTCTTGCATATTGTTTTGTCGACTGGGATCCGACCTCAAATGCATGTTTCATCAAAGGGGGTCTGATAAAATACTATCAGAGATCAGTTGATGGGAGTCTTACTGCAGACGGTGAAATGTGCCAATTACTGTTTTATCTTTTATTTCCTTTCCTGGCTTATAGCTTAAAGCTTTTTAACTTTTTTTATTTTATATGTTTTATGTTTTCCTTTAAAACAAGCTCAAGTTGATATTCTTAGGTCTTTTTATCATCACTTTTTTGGTGATTGGAAATCTGTATTTCATCAATCTGAATGAATTTGTCTGTAGCGCAAATGGGGATCCTGTATGATTCAATAGGATGAGCATTCAATTTGGATTAGGCTGGCAGTGTTTCGAAGTTTGAGATGGAACAAGGTTGTAGCATTAGTTGCTCATTTGTGTGTTGGATGCTTCCCTTTTTTCATTTCAATATCTTAAAATGTCATCATATTGGTTTATTGTACAACTTGAAGAATGTATATGTAACTGAATCTTATTGACTTAGTATTCTTATAACTAAATTTCCTAAATTAATTTGCATTCTATGTCTTCAATCTCCACTGATTATTCCTCCTAAAGGTAGGAGTTTTATGTCTTTCAACATACTCATTTTAATTTGCTCGGTATTTAAGAATGGGGGGAATCGAAGATGGCTTGGGGTGGGGTAAGGGAGTTGAGTCTGTTGGATGATTCGGATCCTCTCCTCGAGAAGAAGAAGCCACTGTTAAAGCATTGTTGAGCATTAGATACACTTTCTTCAATGGTGAAAATAATCCTGACAGAAGATCGAGGCCCGTCGTCACAAAACAGAAGGTGAACGCTGAGACTGAGTGCATCTTATTGGCAAGCATCGGAGTATGGGAGGTACAAGCCATTTCAAAGATTTGCTCTATTAACTGTTATGCCCAAATATCAATTCCTGAGACACTGAGTCCATGTCTTTGCTTTTTTTCACCCCGTAGGTAATGAGAAATCAAGAGGTTGTTGACCTGATAGCTCATGTCGATGATGCCTAGCAGGCAGCAAAGTGCCTGGCCGAAGAGGCTCTCAACAGAATGAGCAAATCTGCGATCTCATGTATCATGATTTGATTTCACTGACAAGCAAGAAGCTTACAAACTGACGTGCGTTTATATTTCATATATTCACGCACGTTTTCTTTTGTGTTTCCCCGTGTTTTCTGCCGTCTTTTATTCGTTTTCTCGTATTTTCTCGTTTTCTTTCACTTTTCTTTGTTTATCCATGTTTGCAGGAGGTTGACCACGTAGGGGACGTTTAACGATAATATCTCAAGTCCCCGGAGCAACGGGAGGAGTCACGCGTGATCCAGGGGGTCAAACGTCGAAGAATTCATCTTTCAGCCCCTCACCCGGTCGGTTGGTCATCTCCAACCGATCGGGTGATGCACGCGTGCACCACCCGGTCTCAGCCGGAGCTCACATGGAAGTCACCCGACCGGTTCACAGACCGGTTCAGCAGGGGCCTGTTCTCTGTCTTTTCGAGCAAAATGCCAACCGATCGGGTGACTCTCACCCGATCGGTTCATCTGTAGCTGAAGATGAGGAGCTGAAGACACGGGCACCAAACCGATCGTTTCACCCGACGGCGCTAAGATCCAACCGGTCACTCAAGAACTCACCCGACCGGTTCATATGACCGGGTGAAAGCTCGCCGTTTTCTGTTATTATTTTGTAACGGATCAACCGATCGGTTGACTTGTCAACCGATCGGGTGATGCGAGAGTCTATAAATAGAACCCCTAGGGTTCCAGAAACGGGGAGCTGCTAGTTTTTTTACTGTTTTCTCCTATTGTGACGGCTGTAATTGTTACTCTTTTGTAAGTTTTCAGATCTTTCTCAAATTTTAGTATTGTCTTATCTACTCTATTACTTCCGCATTCCAATTGTCTGATTATGATTCCAACGGTTAATTTTTATTTAGATTGCTTTTTAATGGATTTTTGTGAGTAGTTCCCAAATCTGGGATTTTGGTGGAAACCCCTTCGGGGGTTCTTCCCGATGCGTCCATAGGGTTAGGAAATTGATAGGGATTAGGAATCTAACGGTTACGTGGGGTGTTTCATTGTCATTGGCGGGAAAAAGACCGCCTTTGACCGTTGGGCCAAGGGGGAATAAACTTGGCGGTTGACTCCCTAGACATAGCTCACACCCATAGCGTAGATGTCGAATCCTAGCACGCGGGAGCGGCAGGATGAGACGTTGGGAGTTATCGTTGTGAGCTTAGTGCTCCCGGAATCGATCAGTGTTAATGGTCACGGGAGTGCCCACTGATCGAATCCGGGAAGTCCGGTGTATCATCCTGGGCACCGATCGGAATATCGGGCCCATGGGATGCCGGGTACCACTTTCATTGGCAACGTCCCACCATTAGACCCTAATTCCGATCGCTATCCATACACGTAGGCCGTATCGACGAAAGTCACTCGTCGGAGTGGAAACCAAAGTCCCGGGTTTATTTTCGTATTGTTCATACGCTTTATTCCTTTCCGTGAAAACCATCCACCGATTCGGGCTAGCTCGCCCCCGGGGTGATTTAGGTCCTACTTGACTCAAGCACAACCTCGCCTCCCGGTGTTCGACCCCCAAGCCGCACTACAACACCGTGCGCTTGCGGTTACAAATTTCTAAACCCCTACGCTGGTCCCCCGGCCATTTGCGGATAGCAAGCCGAGGTGCACGTCAAGTTTATGGCGCCGTTGCCGGGGACGCAACGTGTTTGTTATTTTAGGATCTCTTGAACCCTCGTGTCTAGCTCTCATCCTACCTCGTGATAATTTTCGCATTCTCTTTTTTCCTTTTTATTTTTCTTATTTTTATTTGTTATTTTATCTGCTTCTTTCCCACTTGTTGCTTCACGGGTGTTTGTTGTTTTTCATGCGCAGGAGTTCAAGAAGTCTTGACGACTTGATTCCCCTCGATCCAGAGATTAACGCCACCCTTAGGCGTTTGGCCGCCGAGAAGCGAAGAAGAGAGGATCCCGAATCCATGGAGGAGAACACACCGCCGCACAAGTCCTTGTTGGAGTACTCGATGCCATCCATCGAGTCGACTTCCGCCATCCGATCTCCAGCTATTGCGGCCCAAAGCTTTGAGCTAAAGCCGTCTTTGGTGACGTGGATCCAGCAGGATCAATTTGCGGGTGCACCCATGGAGAGCCCGATCGAGCATCTAGACTCCTTCTTGGAGAAGTGTGACACCTTCCGGATTAATGGTGTCACGACTGAGGCTATCCGTCTGAAGCTGTTCCCCTTCTCTTTGCGAGACAAAGCCAAGCAATGGCTTAGGGGAAAGGACCCCAACACTTTCAATACCTGGGAGAAGCTCTCCAATGCTTTTCTGACGAAGTTCTTTCCTCCGGGGAAGACCATGAAGTTGAGGAGTGAGATCTCCTCTTTCTCCCAGGCCAGCCACGAGTCCTTGCATGAAGCTTGGACGAGATATAAGGAAATGCAAAGAAGATGCCCTCACCATGAGCTTCCGAAGTGGCAGATTATTAATCTGTTCTACAATGGGTTGAGGGATGACCTGAAATCTTCTATGGACGCCGCGGCTGGGGGTTCCTTCATGTCTAGGAGTGAGGAAGATGCCGGGCATATTCTAGAAAATATGGCATCCAACAATGAGCGGTGGTGTGACGAGAGAGCCAAACCAAAATCTGGGGGTATACACAGAGTCGAGGACGTCGACAAACTTTCAAGCAAGTTCGACTTGCTTTCGACCCAGATCTCCGCACTAATGGTAGGAGCCGGTGGGGCCGGTACACAGCAAATTTCAGCGGTCGAATCCGAATTCTTTGGGGAATTCGACGGTGGTGACATCTCACTACCGTTGGATCAGGCGAGCGCACTATTTTACAACCCCACGGGAAATGCGCCGTATCCGCCAAGGACCAATTCCAACCCGGCCTACTCTCCAAACAACCGGAACCACCCAAACTTCAGTTACCGGCCACTATTTCAGCCCTCGCCGCCTCAGCAGCCGCATCAACAAACATATCAGCCGGCTAGGCCACATCAGAGTCAGGTTTAGCAGCAACCATTTCAGCAGCAACCATTTCAGCAGCAACCTCAGCAACAATTTTACGCCCCCAGGAATCAGCAGCCAATCCAGCAGCAGCAGCAGTATGGCCAACAGAGGGCTGTCTCTCCGGTTGAGTCTCTCTTGACTCAATATATAACCAACCAGGAGAAGATCAATCAAAAGCTGGAAATGGGTCAGCGGACCCTCACGGACCAAGTAACCCAGCTGGGGTTACAAGTGGCGAACCTTTCAAGGTCACAAAACCAATTGCCGCCACAACCGGAGGTGAACCCGAGGGGAGCAACCCAAACATTGGCACTCGTGCACGAGCACGCAAATGTGTCCGCTATCGTTTTGAGAAGCGGGACACAAATTCCTACTAGAGTGCCCCCTAACAGACCGGAAGCACCGATGGTCGTTGAGCGGGCCGATCGAAAAATCAAACGACGCCGGTGCTTCGTCATCAAATCCTATGACTCCGGAGGGAGTCTCTGAAGAAGAGAAGGAGAAGAAGGAGGAAGGGAGCCCTAAAGTGTTCAAACCCGTTGTGCCATTTCCACAACGGTTAGCTCAGGCCAAAATTGATGAGAAATATGGCAAGTTCTTCGCCATGGTAAAGGACCTGAGCCTGCAAATCCCCTTCCTAGAAGCAATCGAAACAATCCCCTCCTATGCGAAATTCCTAAAAGATTTGGTGACTAGAGGGTCTAGAAAGGAGAAAGTAGTGTTGACGGCGGAATGTAGCGCTCGCATCCAGAGGGCAAATCCGCCGAAACTCAAGGACCCGGGGAGCTTCTCAATTCCTTGCACGATCGGGGCAGTAAAGATTCATTGTGCACTCGTCGATCTCGGAGCGAGTGTAAGTTTGATGCCCTTGTCGATGTATAGAAGGATAGGAATGGGTGATTTGTAGCCCACCGGTATGACCCTACAACTAGCTGACCGGTCGGTCAAATACCCGGTGGGAATTGTGGATGACCTCCCCGTTAATGTAAGAGGGGTGCATGTGCCAGTGGACTTCGTAGTCATGAACATGCCTGAAGACGCACACACCCCCATCATCCTGGGACGGCCTTTCATGGCCACCGCTGGTGTTTTGATTGATGTAAAGAACAGAAAACTCTCTTTAAACGTCAGCGGAGAAAAAGTTGAGTTTGATCTGGGGTTATCCATGAAGTATCCCGATCCCCCAGATGACCCTCGGTGTAATTTGCTTGAGGTAGAAGAAGAAAAAGCCGCTGAAGAGAGATCCTGGGAGATTCTCTTAAGAAACCCCCCCGATGACTTGGGGGATTCAGAGGATGGAGACGGCCCCAAGAACAAAGATGTTGCTTGGAAAGCAAGTGCAGCAAGAACGACCCTCCCGGGTTCCCCAAGGCTCCTCCTGCGAGGAGAACGGGGAAAGAACCCATGGGCCTCACTAAAGACGAGGTCCGGATCCTAAAGAAGATGGCGGGAAGCGCCAATACGAAAGAGAAGCCCCCGGATCCCAAGACCAAGAAGAGGGTAGTCGAGCAAATATTTCTCCAGCCGCTGACTACTCCAAAGGCCTTCAGCTCCAATGAAGAAGAGATGCCGAACTTCGGGCATCACCCGTATCAACCACCGTGAACATCTCTTGCGGGCGTCGAGCCAACGATGTTAAACAAGTGCGCTTCATGGGAGGCAACCCATGTTCTAAAATTTTTCCCCATTTTTAGCGTTATTTTTGACTTTATTTTATCTACTTTTATAAATAAAATCAGCCGCGAGAACATCCGTTCAGGGACTTAGACAATCTGTTGGTTTTTGCAGGAAACAAAGCCCCAACCGATCGGGTGATACCTCACCCGATCGGTTGGGATGTATCAGATACAAGCCGAGATCTGTCCCCAGATGAACCGATCGGTTGAAGAATGAGGAGACCGGGTGACAGACCGGGTGAGCTGGGGAGAACTCTCGGGAAATTTTGGGGAATATCAACCGATCGGTTGAGTTCTAGCGCGATCGGTTGACGCGACCGGGTGAGCAGCCCACAATTCTCGGGAAAATGAGTGGAGCGGCCAACCGATCGGTTGACAAGTCAACCGACCGGTTCGCCTGTAGCATTTCTTCAGCAAGAATTCTTGACCTAATCGTCAACCGATCGGGTGACAAGTCACCCGATCGGTTCGACTTAAAACCCTATATAAACCCCCTGACCACCCGTTCGTTTTCATCTTCGCCCGATCGCCAAAATCGCCGTCGTTTCGCCTGCCTCTCCTCCCCAACGGCCGATTCTCACTCCCACACGTCCTCTACTCCTCCATTGCTCCTTCTCTCCACCTCCTCCATCAATCCCTCCATCATCTTCACCCTCTCTCTCCTTTCACTTCGATTTTCTGACCTAATTCCCCCAAACAACCCCATTTCAAAAATTCTTGCTGAAAGAGACGCCGCGGCTCCACGACACTCTCATTGCACAGTATGGGGACATCTACGAGCAATGTAACGGTCACTTTCCGACCGAACGTTTGTAGCGTGTATCCTTGGTTGTTTTGTGTGCGCGTTACTGTATTGATTTTATTATTGCCTTCCGTAGCTCAAACACGTGTCCGAACCCCCGTATTCACAATCATCTCCGAGGCGCAATTGTTCCGATATCTTGTTTATAATTTTTGGATGTTCGGAGGCGAAGTTGCAAAATTGGGTTAATACACATATATTATTACTATTAATCATTTTTTTAAAAAACCGTAACTCTAACCTCCTGTAGTCAAACCTTTATTTTTTTTATATAAAAAACAAACAAAAGCAAACTTTAGTACGTCAGGTAGTGGGTTTTTTTTTAAAACAAAATTTATTAACTTTTAAATTAACTTTATTCTATCCTAATTTTCACCTTAAGATCATAACAACCGTTCACCATTTTTTCTCCCCTGTATCACGCAACCTCCCCCTAAATTTCTCTCCCCACGTCACCCTCTATCTTCCCACGTGCCTATTTCTCTCACACCCTCTCCATACTTTTTAGCCAGCCTAGGGTTTCATGAGGACACAGAAATCAAAAGTAGCCACCTCCCTACGTTTTAAACAAAGCTACTCTTAAAACCTAACTTCCTCTTTCCCTTTCTCTCTCATCCTCTCTCTCCAAACCCAGTCATCAGCCGCCCTCTTCAACCCGACGTCGAGTACACTCCAGGCCGCCGACATCCCCGTGCAACGGCAGTGCCCCGGGACAGTCGGCCACCTCCAGGCAAGCTGTGCAGAACCCCTCAGCCACCTACAGGCTGTCGGCAATCCCATTGTTTCCTGCCTGCCATCCGCAAAACACAACCGCCGGTGTTGCGCCTCCTTCCAGCCGCCTGCCTCCTCCCATCCACGGTAGCACAAGCCGCCAAGACCCCTCGCTCAGCCGCCCAGCGCCGTGCAGCCCTGTAGATACCGCGTCGAGCCACCGCCGGCCGTCACGGACCACCAAACTCCCCGCCTTCGTTTTTCCCCGCCGTCTTCAACCTGCATGTACACTCTAGCACCTATACACGTAAGTATACATGTTAGTTTAGATCCTGCTAATTATTTGTAAGCCGCATGTTAGGAAAGTATGTAACATATATATAAGAATGTATCGGCATCCCATCCCATGTTAATCCAATTATTTCACTGTATTTTGGCGTCGGTGCGTAGTAGTAATAATATGATGGGTTTAGGTTAATGTTACAGGTTAAAAGTAACTATGTGTTAGTTTGGTTACGTGTACCTAAACTAGCAATATATTTTATGTTAAGTATGCATATAATAATATCTGTATGATGGTACATGCATATTAAAAATATAACAGTATGTTGATCAGATGACCAGTAAACTATATATTAGTTGTCATTATATTACCTATAATGTTAAATGCCCTTGTAAGTTATGTAAATTATGTTATAGTTATATAATTCTTTGTAAACAGTAATATACGTTAGGTTTATTATTATTTTAGATTGGTTAAGGGCTCTTGAGTTTGATGTTATAATCTAGGACGCAGATAGTTATGCACGCCCCATTGCTACCGTCTGGACCCCGACGATCCCCTCTTTGTTGAGCTACTCGTAGTCGAGGAATCGGAGCGATGGCGACGCGATCCGTTGCCATTTCCCGATCCGACGCCGATTTCCCGCATGTCCGTCAACTAGGTTGGTTCCCGTTACCAGTAGTAAAACCCACACCGTAGCTAACCAAAACCTAAACTAAAATTGGTCAACTGGAACTAAATTTATTTTCAGCATTTGTAAAACGTTGCCCACCGTAGGAAATTGACCATCAGACAAATTTTTCTGTGCAAATAGGGTAGTGGTCGATTTTAGGTTGATAAAACACCAAAATCGTGACTTTGACGATTAGGGTAGTCCCGACAACCTAGAAATGAACCTAAATAGGATTTATTGAAAACAAGGCCTGACATCGTCAACGTGACACTGTTTCAGACGGACTACCGCGGACGCGACGACTGGACGGACGACACACTCGCCACCGCAGGCAAGTGTATCCACTTGCACTTTTGGCCGTGCTTAGGCCCTAGTTGGTTAGAATTGTTAACTGTGAACAAATAGAACCGGACGTGAAATGATAGCGTCCGGGACGACTCCCGACGGCTCAGACTTGACGACGAAGTCTGAGCCTGACAACAACAACTTTTGATATTGTAGGGCTATCATGTGTGTGCGTGCGTGTGGACACCCTAGAATAACAACTCCCTACACTTGTCATGTCGTGTCCTGTTACACAAAAAGCCTTCGGGCGTTTCGGATGCTTTCCTTGTGGAAGTGATCCCTGTTATACAAAAAGCCTTCGGGCGTTTCGGATGCTTTCCTTGCGGAAGTGATCCCTGTTATACAAAAAGCCTTCGGGCGTTTCGGATGCTTTCCTTGCGGAAGTGATCCCTGTTATACAAAAAGCCTTCGGGCGTTTCGGATGCTTTCCTTGCGGAAGTGATCCCTGTTATACAAAAAGCCTTCGGGCGTTTCGGATGCTTTCCTTGCGGAAGTGATTCCTGTTATACAAAAAGCCTTCGGGCGTTTCGGATGCTTTCCTTGTGGAAGTGATCCCTGTTATACAAAAAGCCTTCGGGCGTTTCGGATGCTTTCCTTATGGAAGTGATCCCTGTTATACAAAAAGCCTTCGGGCGTTTCAGATGCTTTCCTTGCGGAAGTGATCCCTATTATACAAAAAGCCTTCGGGCGTTTCGGATGCTTTCCTTGCGGAAGTGATCCCTGTTATACAAAAAGCCTTCGGGCGTTTCGGATGTTTCCCTAGTGGAAATGATCCCCGTAAATCTTGTCCTGAGTTCCTGGGATTGGGGTTGGGTTGAGCATGCGCACGGCAAGAGGGTCTGATCCCCCTCGAACCGTAAGGCGTGAACCCTTTCGTGTCTCACTTGTCCTGTCTTGTCTTGTCCAGTCACGTCCCGTCTTGTCTTGACACCTGTAGGTTAGTCCCGTAGTTGGTAGCACACGCTACAACTACTACTTGTTGCGCTTTACTTTCCTGCTGCGTTACTTCTGTTTGTTACTCAGTTATAACCCCAGCATGCTAATCAACCAGTAAAACGTTGTCTAAAAGTTGATACACTTGCAGTTTGGTCTAACCTTTTTTGTAGACCTGACCTGACGTACAGTTCCTTCTTTTGGTGCTGTACGTCAGGTGTTGAGCCAGAGTACGTCAACGAGGCAGACTTACTGGAGTACGTGGAGCCGAGGACGTCGTCACCAGAATACGTACCTGACAAGGACAAGACCTTGAGGTCTTTTAGTCGCCACTTTCAGAGGTTACTACTTTCAGTTTCTTTTAGATAGTTTGTTGCCACGCTTAGGCTTCTTTTTCGACTTTGTACTTGTTAGATATCATATCTCTAATTTAATGAATGCAACTTTCTTTCCGTACTTTCTGTTGTTTCGAACTATATTAATGCAAGAACCTGAAAATCTTTTAAAATGGTACCTCTACAGACGCTTATTGGGTCCGAGCTTCTCAGCTCTGGCCTAAGCGGGCCTTAGTCACGCTTTGCCTCCGTATTTTTGGGAAGCGGGGCGTGACAGGTTTTAGTGGTGGCCCATGCAGGTCTTGCAAAAGTTCGGAACAATAAAAGTACCACATTCATTTTAATATCCACGTACAAGTCTGAATTAGTTTTCCAGTTTTAGATAGTAGGAAGACTTAGGTAGACGTCCCAATTTGATAGTCTGACGCCTTGGTTAGGAATTAGTCATCCTCGTCCTAGAATACCTTAGTGGCCACTTGACTCTGACCGTGTTAAATTTTCAGAGCCTTCTTTTAGTCGCTCGCCCAGCTCCATCGACTTCGGACCCAAGGAACGTAACCTTGGTTCTCTTAGGAACTTTCCCTTGGATCCTGATTATAGTTTAGCTCATTAGGAAGTCTTAGGGCTGAGTTATCCTGATCTTTAGACGACCCGATGACTAGAACCCCTGACTTCAAGCGTCCCTCTGATCATTACCCTTTTGTGACATCGACTGTAATGTCCCATCTTAGCTCTTCCTGATTGGTATCCTACTCCTATTCTTCAAGCGATCATTTTTCATGTCTCCCGATTCACGTGATCGTTTCCGGACGATCATCGTAGTTTCTTCAAATCTTTCTCCTTGCCAATTATGCCTTCTCTAAAAGTATTTTCGAAACTCCATATTCCGTTTCATCGCTCAGCTTAATTTCTTTGAAAACCCCTATACTATATATATTTTAAAAAAAAATTCTTGTTTTCGGTTGAATTAAAATTCTTTTATCGACCTTGAAACCTTCATGGTCGTAAATCCTTAAGTTACTATTTCGTACTCGCTTTTGAATCATTAACTTTCGTATTTCGGTATTAAAACTTGTTACCATTCAATGTTATTCTTTTTACAAAAACTACCAAAACTTCTAATCACTTACCGTACATACTTTTAAAATATTTTCTAGATTAGAGGGAACTCCAATTGTTTTATTATTAACCTTATGCCAGTTCTATGTTCTTCTTGACCACATTTTAAAATCTTTGTGTAAACCTATTTTCCATTTGCAAAACAATCGTTTCTCACCCTACCCATCCTTCTTTCGTCTTACTTTTTCCAAAATTTTAATTTGCTGCATCAGCTCACTTTTAAGTATATAAATATATATGTTTCAAAAGGTATATGATACCATAATTTGCACAAAATTCTTCTTTCACCTATCTGATTATTTTGAGAAATATTTTTCCATCCAACCAACTATCTCCTTACCCCGTCTTATGTGAACTCGTTCCTTCCGATCTTATTCCGTTTCGCTTTTGATCTAGTTTTCTTTCCTTCTATTATCTAGACATTAGTCCTTGTAGTTGTCCATGATGTCTTCAGTTTAGGAATAGGCCCTTTGGTAGGTGATGTCGTCATAGTGCATAAGCATAGATAGAGTGTGTAGACCTGTATGAGTGTGTCATCGTTAGGATCCTGATGATTGCCCTTGTGTCTGAATGTGTGCTCAGTGTTAACCATGATATGCTTGAAGTTGCATGAATGACGGTATTCATATATGTACGAATAGGATCAAACAGGCAATTTCCTTAGACGTAGTTTTTCGCAATTATAGAATAGCTTATCTTTGACTGCATGTGATTGTATCAAAACTTTGTTTTTCTTTTAAACCAAACTTTTAAAGTTTTTGAAACTAGCTCACAAGATCACAAATCACATGTCCTCCCTCATCCATTACCACGACCCCGCACGTTTTTTTTTCCAAATGTTTTTAAAAAAAAAATGTGTCACTGGTTTTAAATTTCCCTTTTCTCTTCTCTTTCTCTCCATTTAGAAATGATATGTTATGGTTGTTATAGTTTTGAGACTAGCTACTATTGCTGTAGGATTTCGTTTGCGGGTAGGCTCAGAGAGAGATGAGATTTGTTATAGCATTGATTAACCGATTTTGGAACAATAGGATGTTGGGGTGGAATTTCTTTCGGATATAAAGAGTGAGCTGTCCAAGACTTATTTATAAAACCGAAGTGTGGCGAACTCGAGGGAGAATTCTGGTTGAACGAGATTATATGCGTGAAGATGAGAACTATCAGATTTGAGGCTTAGACGAATGGTAGATAGGGATGACTACAGAATATGGTGGGAGTTAGGGTGATCATGAGATTGAGTAGAGCTTTTATTAGCATCGAGACCCGATTATTGAGTTGACGTGAGAAGACATTGGGAATAACACGACGTGTTGAGATAAATGGATGGTTAGGTAGTCGGACTTAATATTGTGGGGATTAATTATAGTAGGTAAGTTGAGATGTGATCTTGATAGTCCAAATTATTTGGCGGAAAAATTTATGGGAAGATATGACAAGTAACGTATCGAGGACACGGCGATTGTTGATTGGTGAAGGTGTTGTAAGATAGACAGTTTTTGTCTTGGATTGGTGATTGACTAGAATATCATTTTAGCGATTGATTAATATTGGGAAGAGATCGAGAGTTTAAAAGATTGTTTTTGAGCAATGATGATTAGTGGAGTAGTATGGTATGTGATGATGATTTTTATCCTTTTATGAGAATTTGGACTTGGGGAAGTTGAACTGTAGGGATGAACCTATAGCTAAGTATTAGGATGTGATTTTAGTCGTAGCATTGTCCAGTGAAAGGAAGGGCTATGATGGATTATTTGAGGAATGATATTGAAGCTATAGGATTAGTGATCGTTGTGTGGAGAGATGGGTTATGATGGATTATTGAGAAACGTTGTTTGAAGTTACAGGATTAGCGATCATTATGTGTAGATATGGGAGTTACAGGCATAGTGTTCATAGATATTATTATTATTATTATTATTATTATTATTATTATTATTATTCTAAGTGATTCCGAGGACGGAATCATTTCTAAGGTGGGTAGAATGTAACGGTCACTTTCCGACCGAACGTTTGTAGCGTGTATCCTTGGTTGTTTTGTGTGCGCGTTACTGTATTGATTTTATTATTGCCTTCCGTAGCTCAAACACGTGTCCGAACCCCCGTATTCACAATCCTCTCCGAGGCGCGATTGTTCTGATATCTTGTTTATAATTTTTGGATGTTCGGAGGCGAAGTTGCAAAATTGGGTTAATACACATATATTATTACTATTAATCATTTTTTTTAAAAACCGTAACTCTAACCTCCTGTAGTCAAACCTTTATTTTTTTTATATAAAAACAAACAAAAGCAAACTTTAGTACGTCAGGTAGTGGGTTTTTTTTTTAAAACAAAATTTATTAACTTTTAAATTAACTTTATTCTATCCTAATTTTCACCTTAAGATCATAACAACCGTTCACCATTTTTTCTCCCCTGTATCACGCAACCTCCCCCTAAATTTCTCTCCCCACGTCACCCTCTATCTTCCCACGTGCCTATTTCTCTCACACCCTCTCCATACTTTTTAGCCAGCCTAGGGTTTCATGAGGACACAGAAATCAAAAGTAGCCGCCTCCCTACGTTTTAAACAAAGCTACTCTTAAAACCTAACTTCCTCTTTCCCTTTCTCTCTCATCCTCTCTCTCCAAACCCAGTCATCAGCCGCCCTCTTCAACCCGACGTCGAGTACACTCCAGGCCGCCGACATCCCCGTGCAACGGCAGTGCCCCGGGACAGTCGGCCACCTCCAGGCAAGCTGCGCAGAACCCCTCAGCCACCTACAGGCTGTCGGCAATCCCATTGTTTCCTGCCTGCCATCCGCAAAACACAACCGCCGGTGTTGCGCCTCCTTCCAGCCGCCTGCCTCCTCCCATCCACGGTAGCACAAGCCGCCAAGACCCCTCGCTCAGCCGCCCAGCGCCGTGCAGCCCTGTAGATGCCGCGTCGAGCCACCGCCGGCCGTCACGGACCACCAAACTCCCCGCCTTCGTTTTTCCCCGCCGTCTTCAACCTGCATGTACACTCTAGCACCTATACACGTAAGTATACACGTTAGTTTAGATCCTGCTAATTATTTGTAAGCTGCATGTTAGGCAAGTATGTAACATATATATAAGAATGTATCGGCATCCCATCCCATGTTAATCCAATTATTTCACTGTATTTTGGCGTCGGTGCGTAGTAGTAATAATATGATGGGTTTAGGTTAATGTTACAGGTTAAAAGTAACTATGTGTTAGTTTGGTTACGTGTACCTAAACTAGAAATATATTTTATGTTAAATGCATATAATATTATCTGTATGATGGTACATGCATATTAAAAATATAACAGTATGTTGATCAGATGAACAGTAAACTATATATTAGTTGTCATTATATTACCTATAATGTTAAATTCCCTTGTAAGTTATGTAAATTATGTTATAGTTATATAATTCTTTGTAAACAGTAATATACGTTAGGTTTATTATTATTTTAGATTGGTTAAGGGCTCTTGAGTTTGATGTTATAATCTATGACGCAGATAGTTATGCACGCCCCATTGCTACCGTCTGGACCCCGACGATCCCCTCTTTGTTGAGCTACTCGCAGTCGAGGAACCAGAGCGAAGGCGACGCGATCCGTTGCCATTTCCCGATCCAACGCCGATTTCCCGCATGTCCGTCAACTAGGTTGGTTCCCGCTACTAGTAGTAAAACCCACACCGTAGCTAACCAAAACCTAAACTAAAATTGGTCAACTGGAACTAAATTTATTTTCAGCATTTGTAAAATGTTGACCACCGTAGGAAATCGACCATCGGACAAATTTTTCTGTGCACATAGGGTAGTGGTCGATTTTAGGTTGATAAAACACCAAAATCGTGACTTTGACGATTAGGGTAGTCCCGACAACCTAGAAATGAACCTAAATAGGATTTATTGAAAACAAGGCCTGACATCGTCAACGTGACACTGTTTCAGACGGACTACCGCGGACACGACGACTGGACGGACGACACACTCGCTACCGCAGGCAAGTGTATCCACTTGCACTTTTGGCCGTGCTTAGGCCCTAGTTGGTTAGAATTGTTAACTGTGAACAAATAGAACCGGACGTGAAATGATAGCGTCCGGGACGACTCCCGACGGCTCAGACTTGACGACGAAGTCTGAGCCTGACAACAACAACTTTTGATATTGTAGGGCTATCATGTGTGTGCGTGCGTGTGGACACCCTAGAATAACAACTCCCTACACTTGTCATGTCGTGTCCTGTTACACAAAAAGCCTTTGGGCGTTTCGGATGCTTTCCTTGCGGAAGTGATCCCTGTTATACAAAAAGCCTTCGGGCGTTTCGGATGCTTTCCTTGCGGAAGTGATCCCTGTTATACAAAAAGCCTTCGGGCGTTTCGGATGCTTTCCTTGCGGAAGTGATCCCTGTTATACAAAAAGCCTTCGGGCGTTTCGGATGATTTCCTTGCGGAAGTGATCCCTGTTATACAAAAAGCCTTCGGGCGTTTCGGATGCTTTCCTTGCGGAAGTGATCCCTTTTATACAAAAAGCCTTCGGGCGTTTCGGATGCTTTCCTTGTGGAAGTGATCCTCGTTATACAAAAAGCCTTCGGGCGTTTCGGATGCTTTCCTTGCGGAAGTGATCCCTGTTATACAAAAAGCCTTCGGGCGTTTCGGATGCTTTCCTTGCGGAAGTGATCCCTGTTATACAAAAAGCCTTCGGGCGTTTCGGATGTTTCCCTAGCGGAAATGATCCCCGTAAATCTTGTCCTGAGTTCCTGGGTTTGGGGTTGGGTTGAGCGTGCGCACGGCAAGAGGGTCTGATCCCCCTCGAACCGTAAGGCGTGAACTCTTTCGTGTCTCACTTGTCCTGTCTTGTCTTGTCCCGTCACGTCCCGTCTTGTCTTGACACCTGTAGGTTAGTCCCGTAGTTGGTAGCACACGCTACGACTACTACTTGTTGCGCTTTACTTTTCTGCTGTGTTACTTCTGTTTGTTACTCAGTTATAACCCCAGCATGCTAATCAACCAGTAAAACGTTGTCTAAAAGTTGATACACTTGCAGTTTGGTCTAACCTTTTTTGTAGACCTGACCTGACGTACAGTTCCTTCTTTTGGTGCTGTACGTCAGGTGTTGAGCCAGAGTACGTCGACGAGGCAGACTTACTGGAGTACGTGGAGCCGAGGACGTCGTCACCAGAATACGTACCTGACAAGGACAAGACCTTGAGGTCTTTTAGTCGCCACTTTCAGAGGTTACTACTTTCAGTTTCTTTTAGATAGTTTGTTGCCACACTTAGGCTTCTTTTTAGACTTTGTACTTGTTAGATATCATATCTCTAATTTAATGAATGCAACTTTCTTTCCGTACTTTCTGTTGTTTCGAACTATATTAATGCAAGAACATGAAAATCTTTTAAAATGGTACCTCTATAGACGCTTATTGGGTCCGAGCTTCTCAGCTCTGGCCTAAGCGGGCCTTAGTCACGCTTCGCCTCCGTATTTTTGGGAAGCGGAGCGTGACAAGCAAGCTTCGCCATTTCGCTTGGGTACACTCGCTCCTAAGCTCATATTTCTATATTTGCCCTATAAATTGTGCTTGCTCGTTTTGCTTGAGTTAGTGTGCATCCATTGCTTTTTTCACTCATTCTTACACGCACACTCACGCATGGCTAAGGATAAGGACAAGGGTAAGGGAATTATACGGGAGGAGGAACCGTCTCGAAAGAGACATAAACAAACACGTCCCCCTTCCCGCACACGAGCACTGACACTTGGCCCTCCCCCGCCTGTTATCCCCCCTGTGGACCCAATGTTGGGCCCGTATGGGTATATCTTTTGGAACCAGGAGCACAAGGATTTTTACCGTAGGCTCGATGCTCGGGGGCATCTATCTACTAAGTTCCCGCACACACAAACACTTGTCGATCTCGCTGTCTACACCGAGGTCGAATCTCTTTTCGCTAACTTAGGATGGTTGGCCTTCCTTAATGCTTCTGCCATATCCTACCCGGCACTCACCCTCGAATTCCTCTCTACACTTGTTTGGGAGTCCGGGTCGATCATTAAATTCAGGGTGCGTAACAGGAGTGTCACCACAAATCTGAACACGATTAACGATATATTTGGTTTCCCCAATCTTGGGGATGATTCCATCCGACACTACGGGTACACGCCCGAGTTTGATGTCGATCAATTCTGGTTCCGCCTCACAATGTTCCATGACTATCCCCGAGGAAGGGCCAAGGCCTCCTCCATCATTCATCCCGTGTTTTGTTTGGCCCACAGGATCATTTCATCTGCATTCTTTCCTAGGGACGAGTCCGGCACCGTGACTATCCCTGACCTTTTTATCCTTTGGGCCATGACTTTCCCTTTTGTCCGGGACGATGATGGAATTAGCTTCAGGGCCCCTACCGTCCCCATCCATGGCGGCGATTGGCTTGTTTACAAGCTACTCGAGATCAGCCGGGCCGGTAAGGGGAAGTTTTGTTGTGGGGGCATCATAACTATCATCTGCTCTTACCCCCATTTTAATATTCCCATCCCCAATAATCTTCCCGCTGCCGCAGGACCCTCACAGCTAGATATTGATGTCCTGCGGCACATTCACATGATTAGACCCCACTCAGATGGCCGCTTCATCTTCAATTATGGCCACCCCCCAGCCCCTTACACCATTCTCCCCAACCCCGCTCGCATGACTATTGCTCTTGTGGGAGATTGGACCTTCCCACCTGATCCCGACTTCCTAGCGGGGTTGAACCTTCCTTTCCTTCCCGAAGACGCACGCAGACCACCGTCCCCTGCCGCCCACTTAGGCGAGCAGGATATCCCTGCGTCTCGGGGAGATTTAGGGGCTGGCCCGAGTCGTCCTGTTTCTGCTCCGGGACCGATCACGTCTGAACACCTCTTTGCGGCCATTTCTGGCCTTGTCTCCTGTGCCGGCATGACCACTGCCGCCGGCACCACTTCGACCTTACCTGCCGGCACCACTTCTGCCTCACGTCAGTCCACATCTTTTGGTCGCCGTCAGGTCTCTGCCCGTCTAGGTCTTGAGAGGGAGGTCGCTGCCCTTCGTGAGCTCGCCATGTCCTCTGCTTCCTCGGACCCATCACCGTCCTATTTTCTTACTCACCCACGTTTCCTCGCACTTGAGAGGAACGTGGCTGCCATTCTTCGCCTTCTCACTCATATCCACAGACCACCTCCACTTTCACCACCTCCACCTTCACCACCTCGACGATCTTCTCCTCCACCCTCACACACATCCCCACATCCATCACCTCCCTCACCACATTCTTCTCCTCCCTCATCTATTCCCGTCCCGGCATCCATTTCGCCCCTCCCGACCACTTCCATCGCACCCACGCTACCTCCTCCCTCCTCCTCCATCACTGCATACGAGCGCCGGAGGAAATTGCCGGTGCGCTCCAGATCCCTCCCACCACCTCCCACTACCGTCACCACCGCATCTTCTTCCTCCATTTCTATTCCTCTCACCACCGCCTTGATCGCCTTCCTACCACCACCACCCACCTCCACCGACACTCCTCCCATTGTTCACACCACCGCTGCCCCTATTCCTCCGCCTCGTTCCCCACTTCTCCGCACACCCCCAGCCTCCCCCGACCACCCATCCACACCCTCTTCCGAGGAGGACGAGGACTCACCTTCTCCTGCTTACTGATTTCACCTTATTTGTTTTTGACTCCCCCTTGCATATCTCTGCATTTCACTGATCATATCATTTCGCTAGCAGTGTCAGGTCTAGCTTGTGGGACGTCCATTTTGGTGTGCTGTCGTGTTTTGTTTGTTTTTCTCATTTTTGTGTGTGGGTGCTTGTTTTTCACTTTTTGAGTGTCGTGTCGTGTGGTTTTATTTTTATTTTCGTGTTGTTTGATTTTCGATTTTGATCTTTCTTTATTTTAAGTATCATCTCTGTGTTTTCCTCTTTTTCATTTCTTTTTGTGTCGGTGCGTATTCCCCCCCATCTTCATTGCCCTCCCGTACTCACTCATATTGCATTGAGAGCAATGCAAACTTCAGCTTGGGGGAGTCGCACTGTGTGCGTCGTTTGAGTCCTTCTTTTTCGTTTTTTGTGTCGTTTTCATCGTGTTTTTATTTTTTTCTTTTCTTCTTTTTAGCTCTTTCTCCTAGAGATGAATCCTATGATGAATCGCCACAAAATCACACACACCTAGCATTGCATCGATAATCACACTCACTAACCCTAGGATTTCGAGCCCTCTTGCATTCCACGCATCGTGGGTCCACTTAGCTTTTTTTGTGAGTCGTGCGTCGTGACTAGCTATTTGATGTGCTTCTACTTGGTGATTTTATTTTATATACCTGTCCAGGAATGACCCTTAGATTATCATGCTTCGATTTGAATATGCGGTATCTGTTTCTACTATATGCATGCTATATTTATATCGTATATTTCAATTCGCATGCGTCGGGATTCCACAATTAAGGACTAGGATAACCCATTTAGCCTATGCTCTATTTAGCGAGAATAGTTTCCTTTGCCCGAGTGTTTAGATTTCGACTTCTTTTTTGTTTTACTTGGTGCAAATCCCCTCGTCGTGTACCGTTCTCCCACTTGGGAGAGTGCACATGTGTATAGCCAAAAACCCAAAAATCCAAAAAAAAAAAAGAAAAGAAAAACCCAAAAAGAGAAGAAAATAAAATTTTTGTAAAGCCAAAAAACCAAAAAAAAATACAAATGCCCATAACCCAAAAATATTCCCGTGTGAATATTTTTTCCTACTTACCGAGAATAAAGGGAAGGCGAGAATTTGCACCGAGTGTTCTACTCCACATCATCTCAACCCCTATCGTTATCGAAAACACTTGGCTTAGGAACTTTTTAGCTAGTATCTAGGCTATAGTGGCGTGATTTCCTTAACCCTAGTTGTGGAGTCCCCGAAGCATGATACGTTTCACTTCTTATACTCTTCTCATGCATGCTTGAACTAATATTCACCGCCATTTCAAATTCGAATCGGTATTTGGGTCATTTCCTGGATTTGCGTATATGAGCTCATAGCACATTGTAGAAAGCGACACCATTTGCTAGCACACGACCGCACTCACTCGCGCTTCACCGCGTGGGCCCAAGAAACTTATTTGGACTCGTTTTCCTAGGTTTAGTGGTGTGATTTGGCGTTTGCTTGCTTGGTGTGTCGTTTTTGATTTTGTTGGCTCTGACGGACGATCTAGGATCTAGAGTTTTCTTTTTCTTTCTTCCTCTCTATTTTCTCCCTCCGAGCTCCTACTCTCGCTCGTCTTCCTCGAGGACGAGGAAGAGTTCAGCTTGGGGGATTTTGACGTGCGTTTATATTTCATATATTCACGCACGTTTTCTTTTGTGTTTCCCCGTGTTTTCCGCCGTCTTTTATTTGTTTTCTCGTATTTTCTCGTTTTCTTTCACTTTTCTTTGTTTATCCATGTTTGCAGGAGGTTGACCACATATGGGACGTTTAACGATAATATCTCAAGTCCCCGGAGCAACGGGAGGAGTCATGCGTGATCCAGGGGGTCAAACATCAAAGAATTCATCTTTAAGCCCCTCACCCGGTCGGTTGGTCATCTCCAACCGATCGGGTGATGCACGCGTGCACCACCCGGTCTCAGCTGGAGCTCACATGGAAGTCACCCGCCCGGTTCACAGACCGGTTCAGCGGGGGCCTGTTCTCTGTCTTTTCGAGTGACTCTCACCCGATCGTTTCACCCGACCGATCGGGTGACTCTCACCCGATCGGTTCATCTGTAGCTGAAGATGAGGAGCTGAAGACACGGGCACCAAACCGATCGTTTCACCCGACGGCGCTAAGATCCAACCAGTCACTCAAGAACTCACCCGACCGGTTCATATGACCGGGTGAAAGCTCTCCGTTTTTTGTTATTATTTTGTAACGGATCAACCGATC
>CM061133.1:252240279-252328264 GCA_030789695.1 Scilla litardierei
GAGATCCAATTTGATACATGCTCTAGCCCCCATAGGGTTGCTGAAATCACGAATCTGTTTATGGGCAATGAGGGTGCAATCTGCAAGCAATATGCCTTTGAGAAATGCAGCCTGATTAGGAGAAATTATATCACATATGACGTGCTTTAATCTGTTACATAAGACCTTGCTGATTATTTTATAAATTACATTGCAGCAAGCAATACACACACACACACACAAAAACACACACACATATGAGGAGGGGTCAAATAATCCCCAAAAATAACCCCATAAAAACCCCTAGCAAAAAGTCTATGCCCCATATTTTTTCAGAAGATCCGAACCGTTCATCTTGATCTCCACCCTCTAAAATCCTGACCCACTAATTTTCAGACCGATCTTATGTGTTTTGCTCGTTCATCCATCCGACCCAAATTTATCGGTTTCGCATGAACAGAACTTTTGTGAAGGGTTGATGATCGGGCAAAACACATAGGATCGAGCTGAAAATTGGTGGGTCATGGTTTTAGAGGGTGGGGATCAAAATGAACGGTTCGGGTCTTCCGAAAAAATAGGGGGGCATAGACTTTTTGCTAGTGGGTTTTTATGGGGTTATTTTTGGGGATTATTTGATCCCTCCTCTATATTTATATATACATGTACACACACACACACACACACACACACACACACACACACACACACACACACACACATCTATTCTATAAAATATGGATGTTATCAAGAGAAATTGGTTAAGAGAAATTGGATAAGAGAATTTGGATAAGAGAATTTGGACAAGAGTATATACATACATATATATACATACATATATCCTTATATTAAAACACAAGGTTTGATGGGATGTTTGTCCTACTAGGACAAACATCCCCATCGTTGGGTTTTTTTTGTTTTTTTTGTTTTGGTTTTTTTACAGAAAGAACCCCCTACAAATCCCTAATTGTGCGGAATACTGCCCTTTTACACCTCTTTTAAAAATAACCCTCGCTTTTGCTGTTTTGCACTTTTGACCCCCCCCCCCACAATCCCCACATACACACCCTCCCTTTTCTGCTTTCTCCCCTTGGCTTCCAATCGGATCTTTTTGGGTCCTCTGTCTGATTTTTGCCATGCACGTGTGCACGGGGTTTTTTCTAGTACATATACATATAGTGATGTTATCAAGAGAAATGGGATAAGAGAAATTGGATAAGAGAATTTAGACAAGAGAAATTGGATAAGAGAATTTGGACAATAGTATATACATACATGCATACATATACATACATCTATACTATAAAATAGGGATGTTATCAAGAGAAATTGGATAAGAGAATTTGTATAAGAGAATTTGGACAAGAGTATATACATCTATTATATAAAAGAGGAATGTTATCAAGAGAAAATAGATAAGAGAATTTGGACATGAGAAATTGGATAAGAGAATTTGGACAAGAGTATATACATCTATTATATAAAAGAGGGATGTTATCAAGAGAAATTGGATAAGAGAATTTGGACACGAGAATTTGGATAAGAGAATTTGGATATATATTATATAAAAGATAGATGTTATCAAGAGAAATTGGATAAGAGAATTTTGACATGAGAAATTGGGTAAGAGAATTTGGATAAGAGAAAATATAAGAGATGAGATTTTAAGAGATAAGAGAGGAGGTGGGGAATTTTGCACATACAACCCCGTTTTTTGCATTTTTGCCCCTAGACCCTCCCACACACACCCACACACACACACCCACACTTTTTATTCTCCCCCCTTTCCGACCATTTTTTCGGTCCTTTGAAGGTTTTGAATCTTATCCTACTAGGACAAAGATTTGTCGTACGTGACAAGTTTGTCCTAAGTGGCAATGACAATTTTGGGGGGACTTAAATTTTGGGGGAAAACATAAATTTGGGGGGAAACTTGAAATTTTGTGGGAAAACATGAAATTTGGGGGAGCTTGAAATTTGTTGGGGGGAGGGGGATTCAGCCATTAAATAAACCGTGCCCTATGGGCACAGGTATTGACTATATATACATATATTGCAGACTTGATAGGGCCCTGGGTAATTCTGGTTGGTTGGATACCCTCCCAGATGCCTTCGCCACTTACCTTCCTCCTGGCACCAGTGACCACTCCCCTCTCCATATCCAGATTATTCCCACACCCAACTCTGGCCCAAAGCCTTTTCGGTTCTTTAGTCATTATCTCCAGATCCTGGGGTTCTATGTTGTCCTCCTCTCTGTCTGGCGTGGCCACTTCTCTAGATCCCACATACTCAGACTTGTCTCCAAGCTCAACGCCCTCAAGTTGGCCATCCGTTCCTGGCCCTTGGCTCGTCACCCCTACCCCCCTTCGGAGACACTTAGGCAGGATATCTCCATTCTCCGAGCCTACCCTAACTTTCACTCTTGTCCTGATCTTCTGAGACGTGATCGGGCCCTTGGTCGCCTATTGGTTTCTAGTCTTAACAATGAGGAGAGTCAGGCGAGACAGAAAAGCCATTAGACTTGGCTTTCTCAGGGGGACAGAAACACCAAGTTCTTCTATGCAGCCTCTAGGGATCGGGCATCGAGGAATAGCCTTCTTCACTTGATCAAGCCTGATGGTGACCCCGTCACCACGTTAGACTCCCTTCGCTCCGATGCAGTTGAGTTCTTACTTCCCTCTTCCACCATGATTCCCACTCCTCCTTGTTCCCTAAGATGATCCCCAAGTGTATCCTCTCCCCCGAAGCCCATGATTAGATTGTTGGCCCTGTAACCGACATGGAGATCAAGGAGACCCTCTTCTCCTTAGATAGAGACAAGTCTCCTGGCTCGGATGGGTTTCCACCCCTATTCTTCCAGGACATATGGGGTATTGGGGGTAAGGATGTCATGAATGCTACCCACTCCTTCTTATCTACTGGCAACATCTTGAAGCAGATCAATCATACTTCCCTCACCCTCGTCCCCAAGTCCCATTCGGCCTTATCTTTAAGGGACTATAGCCACATCTCTTATTGTAATATGATATACAAGATCATTTCCAAAGTCCTGAGTATGCGAATTTTCGATGTCATCTCTGGGCACATTTCCCGGAATCAGTCTGCGTTCATTAAGGGGCGCCTGATCTCAGACTCTTCTCTTCTTGCCTACGAGCTTATCAGGGACTTCTCGGCTTCTATGGGTGCCAGGGCTTGCATTCAGTTGGATCTTCACAAGGCCTTCGATAGCATCAACCGTGAGTTTATTTACTACTTCATGCAGTGTTTGGGCTTTCCTCCCTCCTTCATCCATTGGTCAAGGTGTGTATCGACTCTATGTCTTTCTCTATCCTCGTCAACGGTTCTCCTGCTAGTTTTTGGGAGTGACAGAGGAGTCCGTCAGCGCGACCACATTTCCCAGTTCCTCTTCGTCTTGGTCATGGAGTCCTTCACCCTCCTTATGGATGCTGCTTCTCTCACGGGTGCCATTCGTCCCCCTATGAGAGGGACCCTGGGGATCCCATCCCATCTTCTATTCGCTGATGACATGCTGGTCTTTTGAAAAGCAGAGGCCTCCTCATTCTTGGAGCTGGGGAGACTCCTGGACTCATTCCACCTCATGACTGGGCTTGAGGTGAATAAGGGGAAGAGTAAGCTGATTCTCAGTTAGGGTTGTAACTCTCAGTAGGGGAAGAGTAAGCTGATTCTCAGTAGGGGAAGAGTAAGCTGATTCTCAGTAAGGGTTGTAACTCTGGTATTGAGCTTTCTCATCTACTTGGTGTCCCTACCACCGTTCCTCCACTCAAATACCTCGAACTTCCTCTCTCATCCTCCTATCCCATGGTGAAACTTGTAGAGGGATGTGCCCTCAGATCATTTGTATTTGATGCAAATGATAATTTAAGCCTAGATAGGGACTAATTTGCATATGATGCAAAAGGGGTTAAATGTGGCTTAAATTGTTTAAGACCATATTTAATATAATAATCGCAAGGAAAAGTTTACCTGTAAGACGGGAATGTCCCACTCAAAATGTAGGTTCAAACAGTGTCCAAAATTGAGTCCAAGCGAGCCCAATAAGACTATTTAAAGTTGTTTAAATAGAAGGCCAAAAGGACAGCCCAAAATGTTGATTCTTTTATTAAAGAATTAAAAAAACGCATGTTTTGACTGGCCCAAAGTGCCAGCCAAAAATCAGGCGCCCAAATGTTGGGCGCCTGAAGAGAGCCGCAAAAAAAAGCCCAGGGGTGCCACGTGGCGCCCCTTTATTGGCGCCATAAAGCTGGTGCCCATTTGGGCACCAGGCACACGCGTCCCTGTTAATTGCACGAGCATGTGGAGCGCGCGTTGAGGCACGTGCATCGCACGTGCCTGGTGTAGATGGGGCCCACGCACTGCCTAGGGCAGCGTGCAATTCTTGGCGGCTGGATGTTTGTGGTTTTGTGGGTTTGGGCTGATCTTTGGACGGTCAATTGAAGGGTCAAACGGACTCCGATTGACTCGCCGTTTTTTCATATGCGTTCACCGTTGAACGCCCTTCGAATTGATAGGTTGCATCAATCGTGAAGCTCAACGGTGATGGATTTAAAATTCACGGAAGTTTGGCCTTTGTGAAAGGAAAACTAAATTGAATTTATTAACTCCAAATAATAGTCCCACATCGGATTTCGAGTAAAGGGAAGGGTTCAGTTCCCTATAAAAATAGGGGTGTGCTCTCATACTCAAAATTCGTCCCAAGCTCCAGACCTGAGCTGCTCCCGTAAATGTTGGAGCAGGCTCGGATCTAGGCTTAAATTAATATTCTTCTTCCTCATATATTTCTACATTACTCCTGAAGGGCTCTAGCAAAGCCACGAAGGAGTTCGGATTCGGATCCGAAATCTTGGCGAAGGCTTTCACTCGCATGATACTTTCTTCGGTGCGTGGTTGGCTCGGCGACACGAGGATTGCTCGCCTCAGGATGCGGAGCGGTTTGAGGAGTAGTTTGAGGAGCAGCTCGGCGTCGGACGGGGAGCGGCTAGGAAGACGGTGCGGAACATCTTCCATGCCCCAGGGCAAGATTCCGGGTATGTTTTTAGAAGCTTTCGTTTTAATTATTCACAATAGTTTAGATCCCTCTTAGGGTGGTCAGATCCACACCGAGTTGGCAGAGATCCTTGCTAAGGGTCTTCTTCCTTAGGGCTGCATGTTAATTAGATTAACATATTATTTTCTGCTGTGATTTCTGTTTCTGTGGTCTGTCCGACTTAGGACGGGCATGGATTTGTGCCCTTAGGGTTCCATAAAACCCAACAGTGGTATCAGAGCTATGTCTGTATGCTGATCTAGGACTGCGATTACTTAATTGAACGCTTTTAAATACAGTAAAATGTTTTCTTTAAATTTATGCGATAAGTTTAAAATGATTTTAGATGTTTAAAAATTTTATATGATAAATTTTAAGCATGAAATTGTTTTAAATGATGTTTTAAATTTATGTGATATTTTTAAAACTGATTTTAAAACTTTAAAACTTTATGCGATAAATGTTTTAGTAGCATGCATATCATATTATCCTTTTAAAACTATTGTATTTTTATGAGATAAAAATTAAAATGTTTTAAATTTATTATTTTAAATTTAAATGTTAAATTTAAGAAATGCATGCAAAAATTGTTTATTAGATAAATAATTTTATATTTAATTGTTAAATGGTAATACACTCTTTTTATGTGTTAAAATCAGTGTTACTTATGTTAATGGCTATGTCATCTTGTCCCTTATTTGATAACACAAGACAACCCTCTTAGGTTAGCCATTAAGAACTCGTTAAAATTTATGAGATAAATTCTAATGACATGCTATGTTTTAATAAAACATTAACAACATTTTAAGACCTATTTCCTGATTAGGGTAGTCCCTTTAATGAAAATTTTAATTCTAATTGTTATGAATTTAATTCTCATTAAAGGACTTTGCTTTTAGCGTTGTAAATAAATTTATTAAAATCCTAATATCGATTAGAGTAGCACGTGAACCTTATAGTTGATAATGATTTAATAAAAGTTATTAAACAAATCCTAAAATTGAATTTAAGGATTCAACTAGTTGATAAGATTAATTAGTTGTTAATAAAAGCCTTTTAGTCTATGGCACACATATAAAAATGACAAGCTTCATTCAATGGACCATGATCCAGTCAATGTGTTTGGCTAAGTTTGTTGGATCACCCTAGCTAGTCTAAGGGATAAGTGATCCTGACTTAGTCAATTCCCTGGCTGTGTTCCGCTGGACTGCAATGACGCGAATCATGATTATATGACACCCTGGACTATATCTAGTCAAATATGTTAATAATCTTCTTCAAGATTAGCCGTAGCCCTCCTTGTTTTAGGGGTTGGCAACTATAGGACCCGTGTTACAGTTGTTGAGCTACACTCAAGCTGTGACATGGCAATCTTATAGAAACCAATTTCTTACACACATATGATGTAGTCTAAGACCTGACCCAAACCGACGGGTCGTGAATACACCGAGCACTGGGGCAAGTCAGGCTAGACACAAAAACAAGGGTTCGACTAGACTAGTCATTGTGATTTGGATGATCACACTCATGATCACAAATGGCTAGGGGTAAAAACCGATAAGAGAGTCATATCTGATATGATCGATGAAGAGTCATCTTCCGATTACAGAGTCAAGCAATTTGTCGTGTATACACCGAGGTTGTTAGGCTCAGGGTGATTGGACCTCTTACCCATTAATTTAATTTGATTAAATCGTTCATTATTAAGGCTTAAGAATGATCGTAAAAATTGTGGAAGGGTATAGATAGATAAAAGCCATTCTACCTATATTTAATATTGAGCATATGCTAAACTAGGGTAAGTTCTAAGTTTACAAATGGAATCAAAATATAATATTTTAATGAAATAAGTTAACTGGTCAAATAGGTTGATTAATTGAATATCAAGTTAAATTCTAATTGGTAGAATTAAACTATATTCTCGTTGACATTAAAATGACCTTCTAAAGAACAAACTTAAGAAATATGATTTCATTAAGTTCTGGGTCCAACAAATAAATTCACGCTACATGTCACTCGCCTCTATATGGGGCAGCTTTAACATATAGGATATTCGAAGTATGTTTCTCCCTACAACTTGTTGAGCTACACTCATGGTTGTATGGAAAAACAATTTTGATCCGCAAAGTTTGAGAATTCGATCAAACTGTTTGAGTCGAATACGAGTGCATGAGCGGTGCAAGACTATGCATCCCAACCGGATCTTGAGACAAGCAACTTGTTGTGCTACACTCAAGGTTGCAAAGCTCAGGCGTTTGGATACATTAGATGCTTGCATAGCTATTCATTTATGTTGGGTTATTTAATATCTAAATGAGCTTTAGAAAATGAAGGAGGCACTCCGGAAAGTCAATTGAGAAAGTTAATTATATTTATCATTAGAAAAGGCATAAGTATGAGGAAATGAAAATGTGACATATTTTGATGTCACGATTTCAGAATTATTGTTATACAAAAGGTTAACACATTTTGACGAATGTCGTCACATTGCTCCTGAAGCAATGAGTAATATGTATAACGAAAATATATATATTAAATGTTAATATATAAATACACAAGATAGTAGCAAACTTATATGGAAAAATAGACTAGGCCGTATCGAGAGACTAATCTTCACAAGTCACATAAAGTGGGGTCTGACCTCTCGTATTATGAAGTCTACATGACACTTGTGAATCTTGTCCTCTTAGATATAATGGCCGAAACCCATCTGTAAGACAGTAGGAGAATGAGTTGTCGAATTCAGTCCCATACATACTGATGTACCCATGTCTAGATTAACCAAAATAAGTTATTCTTATATTTTATTAAGACAAGTGTTCTTGATGAAACACAAGTCTGATAAAATAAATAACGAAATGACAAAAGTATTTAAACTGATTCGATTAGATCGAATGGTCAAATACTTAGCTATATAAAATCCTGCGTAATTAAAAGAAAATATGATTTTCTCTCATGTCAAGTCTGTTAACACATCGGTGTGTTAAAAGGTATGAATCACACTTAGTTAGACTTGGTGCGATCCATAACAAGTGACTCTGAGTTAAGTCCTCCCTCTGGGTTAAGTCCTAGATAGTAACGCCTAGGTTTTGATAATGTTCTATGCGGACATTATCAATAACATGTTCATTAAATCGATCATTAGGCAGTTGTATAATTACTCGAATCTAGTGAGACGAAGAGTCGAGTTAGACATCATAATTGATGGTGACTTAGTCAACTTCTAGGGTGAAATTCGGAGTAGTAACTCCGATTTATAACTTGATGCAATCAGAATAGGTCCGTGTGCGTAAATAAATTTTGGAATTTAGTTTACGTGCCCAAGGAAAATGTTTTCTCACTTTCTGCAAGTAAATCTTTAAGTTAAAAGAATGGTGCAGAAAGAAAATAGTGAAGTACAATCATGTTGGTCGAGAACCATTTTCATCCTAATTCCTATAAACGGATTATGCTAAAATTGTCTCGCCAACAGATGTGTACGGATCTACTCAGACCGAACTCGATGTATATGCACATGATGACCATGAAAACTAGAATATTCGATTATACGTTCGTTTTTCTAAATATGATTTAGACGAACCAACTTATATGAATTAGCCAGAAAGTTTTCAAGGTCAGTGGGAGCGTATAAATTACATGTGAGGCATCAAAGGGATAGAACATATATTTTGACAAAGTAATCAAAAAGGTTGATACTTTATCAGAAATAGATATGAGCCATTTGAAATGACCAGGAACAAATTTAAATGATTATAGTAAGGTATGATGAGCTGGATAAGATGCAAGGAAATAAAATATTATGGATTCCAAAAGACCATGTGAATTATTTGAATAAGATTTAAATGGTTGGTCCAACATGAACATAGAAACCCCTTAAGTCTATAGAGTAGACGGTTTAGCAGATCCACTCACAAAAGCTCTACCACATGAAGTCGAAAAAACTTATGTGTAAAAACGGTATGAGATATCGAGATAAATGGGCTTGTGTGCAAGTGGGAGATGTTGAGAGATAATGCCCTCGAGGCATCATATCTCTGTGTAAACAATACAAACGTCTTGTTCGAAATAACAGTAAGATGTTTGGTAATAATTTATCTAAGTTATATTATAATGTAGTAAATATTAGCTATTAACTTAGGTCAAATCCTGAGAATTTATGCAAGGTGAAACATATATCGAGATGAGTATCTCGATCATGGAGAAATGCTTGACCGTCTGTAGCATAAGTCTTAAAGGGTTTGTGGTCGTAGATGTTTCGAGACAAGGATATCGAAACATCGGAGAGACCATTGTGTCTTAGTCTTCTCCGTTTAGCGGTGGTGATGATCTCATGATCGTTTGACTTGGGGAAGTCAGAGACAAGATACAGGTGCTCATTAGAGAATGAGTTCACTGAACGATCCAAAAGAGTTATCATATGGTTATATTGACCAATCTGTCAATGATAACTCTTAGTGATGATAGACAAGTTCTTCTTTAGACTTGAGGTCATTTTATGAACCTGTGCATGAACTGAAGGATCCTGCCCAAAACAGAGTTAGGCTCGATAAATGAAGTTGAGACCTACGCTTGCGTACGCGGCACGGTAGTCTACGAACTTCGCCTTCGGATTCGCCACGACGGATCGAGTCTACTCACGAACGGAGTAAGGCTACTAAATCCACAATCTAAATCTCTACTTTAGATTAAGAACTTGGATAGAGGAGAGGAAGGATTTCTGCAGAGCTTCGCTAGAATGAAGATGCATGCATGAATTCCATGCAAATGGTGTAAGAAATGGCTTACCCTTGGGTCTTATTTATAGCCCCCAAGGTAGTTATTTTAGGGTAAGTTGTTCCTTTGGAACAACTTAATTAAGGTGTACCATGATACATGGCACATTATAAGCTTAAGTTGTACCATATGCATGGTACAACATAAGCTTAAGATATTCCCCCTTTATTAGCCATATGTCGCATGCACTTATGCATATATAATGCGACTTTCCCACTCATCCAGAGATCCTCTCCGCAAGGGAACAGATTCCCTTTGTACACGACTTCGTGTACGCGACGTTCGAGGTCCGTATTCCCTCGTACATCCCCCACAAGGGTGTACAAACGTCTTCCATATCCAACATCTCCCACTCACACTTGAGGGGATTGTAAGAGAACGTCTTTCCCTTAGTTCTTTCATCTATCATACCGAGAAATAGACCGTGCGACCGTCATGCGCGTAGAGTCTGTTGTTGTGCACTTGTTAGAGATACACAACGACCTCGAAGGTGCAAAGTTGAGTAGTTCAACGCATGCTTTACCCTAGATTATTTCTTCACATTTCTTATACTTTATATTCAACAATTGAATCCCATCTGGATCACAATTGGCTGGCCAGCTTTGAATCATTAAAGTCCAAATGTGAATATGAAATCAATCTTCCTCTTCTTGCGAACCTTCTGATCTTGACTTGATTCGCTTTTCTAACGTGCCCCGCCGAGCCGAATTATCATAGCCCATAAGTAACACGCTAAGATAGCGATCATCTCGTTAAATATAAAGGAACCAATTGGAGTCCTTGAGGGTAAGAGTTAAGACCCGTATGGCCTTTGAGTGTCACATAATAGCAAACACTATTGCTACTAACTCAGTGGTCGAAATGCATACGTGGTATGAACACGTATTACAACATCACTCCTTTCCCAGGGAGAGTATGTCTTAATGATGTTGTACGGATGAAAAGATCAGACACCACAGTGCCTATCTTTTTGAGTCCCTTTACTACTCGTGAAATATTCACGGACTCTCATCCTGCATAAGACAGATAGGATTTAAAAAATCCTACGAGATCTCTTTCAAATATCCTTGTGATACAGATCTCAGATCTTTTTGTAAGCATCCATATGATGCAGATCTTTCATTCGACTATCTCGTTTAAGTCATGACTCTAAATCATTCGTCTAATGATTTTGACTTTAAACTAGTCTCATCTCTATCTTATCCATCTGATAAGATAAGGCGGTTGCTCATGTGAGAGAGCCAACCTTTATCTGTCCGACATACACACAATTCAGCTGAGATTTCAAAAATGTACACAAACATTTCTTAAGAAATTCATATGCAATGTTTGAAAAAGAACTTATTCTTTTATTAAATTTGATCTTTCTTAGACATGGGAATATATATTGGTACAACTCAGCTCATACGCAATCCTTGGGATGATTAGTGTTTATAAAACACATTTCTGGGGATCGCTTTCGTAAGCTGATCCTCTATCATCTCATGCGTAGATATGTACCTTATGTCTACCTTCTTGGTTTTATCATAGGATTTTGCAAATCTGCAGTTCCTTTAAGATACTGCATTATCCTCTTAACCGCTTTCCAGTGTTCTTGCCCTGGGTTGGATTGGTAACAGCTTACCATTTCCAACGGCAAAACAGATGTCCGGTCTCGTACACACCATAGCGTACATAAGACTATCAACTGCACTGGAATATGGAACTTTTTCCATAATTTCCTTTTCCTTTTGGTTCTTTGGACACGATTCCAGATATAAATTATCGCATATGCTTATATGAATATCAATGGACTTGCAGTCCTGCATATTAAGTCGTTCTAGAACCTTCTTTATATAAGTCTCCTGTGAAAGAGAAAGAAGTTTCTTCGAACGATTCCTTGAAATCTTAACTCCAAGGATATATGCGGCTTTTCATATGCCTTTCATCTCAAATACTGATGAAAGCCAAGCCTTGATACTCATCACAAAGCCCTTGTCATTTCTGGCTATTAAAATGTCATCTACATATAGAGACATGATAATATACTTGCTTTTAATCCTCTTGATATATACTCAGTTATCTTCATCAAGCATGGAAAATCCATTTGATAAGACAACTTCTTGAAATTGTATATACCATTGCCTCGAGGATTATTTAAGACTATATATGGACTTACGAAGTTTACAAACCTTATGTTCGTTTCCTTCTTTTACAAACCCTGTTGGTTGTTCCATATAGATCTCCTCGTCCAATTCTCCATTGAGAAAGGCAGTCTTTACATCCATCTGATGTAATTCGAGGTATAAGCAAGCTACCATTGCCAAAATCATGTGAATCAAGGTAAAACGCACAACAGGTGAGAAGGTCTCTTCGTAGTCTATCCCTTCCTGTTGCGTAAAACCTTTCGCGACAAGGCGAGCTTTATATCTGTCAATAGAGCCATCAGCCTTATGCTTGATCTTGAGAACCCATTTGTTCCCAATTGCTCTATGTCCTCTGGGTAAGTTAACTAAGTCCCAGACTTGGTTAACTTTCATGGATTTCAATTCCTCCTTCATCGCTTCTATCCATTTGTCTTTCGCAGGGCATGATGCGGCCTGTTTGAAAGTAGCAGGCTCGTCATCATCTTGTAGTAAAGTCATAAAGGTTTACGGAAATTCATCCTCAAATCTTAGAGGAGCCAACCTTGTACGACTACTACGTTGTATTTGAGATTTCTTCAAGTCCTTGTTGACTTGAAGTTAGATCAATTCTAATATCACTCCCACTTGGAATGTCGTTATAATTGCTCCCACTTGGATCATTATTCCCGTATGGAATAGGATAATCGTCATTCGTATAATCCATTGGTGAAGGTTGAAACGTATTTTCGTTTTCACCAAGAATTCTCCCACTCGAATGAGGTAATCATTCTTGATCATAAATCTCAAATAAAGATAAGTCCTGACTTATCTCGCCCTGTCTTGGAAACTCGTTTTCCAAAAAAGTGACATCCCTCGACTCAAACTCAATTAGCCCACCATTGTCTTCCTGACTAACAAACATATAACCTTTGGAGTTTTCTACGTATCGTATAAAGATACGTTTCCTTCCCCTTGGCCCAAGTTTGCCATACTTATGGGAGGAAATATGTGCGTAGAATGCACAACCCCAAGGTTTCAAAATGTCTAAGTCAGGAGACCTTTGGTTCCACAACTCATAAGGAGTGGAGCTAACTGATTTCGAGGGTACGCGGTTCAAAATGAAAGCGGCCGTCAATAATGCATCACCCCAAAAAGTGATTGGCAAGTTAGCTTGCGCCATCAATGAACAGACCATTTTTCATTAAAGTCCTATACCTCCTTTCTGCAACACCAATTTGTTGAGGAGTATAAGACATAGATACCTGATGTACTATGCCTTTTTCATCACAAAAGTTCCTTTAAACTTGTTGATTGATATTCACCGCCCCTATCGGTTCGCACGCCCTTAATCTTGCGATCTAATTGATTCTCCACTAAACTCATATAGTTTTTAAAGCAGGTTTAGTGCTTTCACTTTTGTGGGATATCAAATAGATATGGCCGAATCGGGTGAAATCATCAATAAATGTGATGAAAAATAGGACTTCCCGCGTCTTGTCTTGACATTCATCGGACCACATATGTCCGAATGGATAAGCTGTAATGGAACCTCGGCCCTTGTGCCGGTTCCAAATGGCTTGCGACCAGATTTCCTCACAAGGCAATGTTCGCAGGTCGACATTTCAACCTTTGAAACATTGGATAGAAGGCCACGTTTGGCAAGTCTATCTATACTCATTGGTCCAATATGACCAAGCCTTGCGTGCCAACAAATTATATTAGACTCATTAGTCAAAGAATTTGTCACAAGGAAATTTTCATTACATGAGGAAATACATTGTACTTATTACAATAAATCCTTTGAAATACAAACCCAGTACCAATAAAGGAATTATTACAAAATAGGTCCATATTACAATCGTGAAGGAACCAATTATAACCAAGACCCATTAAATTGACCACAGTATTAATATTCCTTTGAATATATGGAATGAAGAGAACATCATAAAGTAGGAGAGTGTGGCCGTTGTCCAAGTCTAGCTTGCAATTCCCAACGCCTTTCTCTACAACACGTGTGTTGTTTCCTACATTGATCCACTTCATTCCTTGGGGTATCCGGTGATACTCCACGAAGGACCGTCTGTCCTTTGCTATGTGGTCGGTGGCACCTCGTCACTTCCACTCGTACACGAACGAGCATAGTGACCGAGTTTGTTGCACTTGAAGCACTTGATCCTTTTCAAGTCTTTCTTCTTGTGCCATTTCTTGTGCCCACCCTTATGTTTAGGTTCCTTGGTAGACTCAGGTTGCTTATTACGTTCATTAGAAGACTTCGAACGATCTTTACGTTTCTTTCCCCCGTGTGAGGAACTAGCAACCATGTGCACTTCTGCACTTGGCTTGGCAGCCGCAAGCCGCTCTTCCTCTAATTCGAGGTGCTTGGAAACATCGCTGAAGGTCTTGATGCTCTCATTGTGAGTGAGATGCATCTTCATTTGATCCCACCCATTTGGTAGGGAACGTATGACTGCTTGGATTTGTTGCTCATCAGTGAGCACATGACCTGCGTCCTTTAACTCCGAGATAAGGTTCGCCATATGTCGCAGATGTTTCCCCATGGAATGATCTGGACGTTTCTTATATGTATCGAACTTTATAGTTAAGGCGCGAAGTTTGGACACCGATGTGCCACCGAACTTCTCCTCTAGCTTGGACCATATGTCCATGGCTAGGTCATGTTCTCGGAAGATGCGCATTATGTCATCAGCCATACTGCTTAATAACGTAATGCGCGCTATCTTATTCTTCCGAGACCAAGCATCAAAAGCTTCCTTGTCTTGTCTGTGTTGGGCCGTAGTGCCCAACTCGGGTTCAATCATTACGTTCTTTAGAGTTTCGAGCACTTCTTGCTCCTCTAAAACGTATTGTATCTTAATGGACCAAAGTTTGTAATTATCGCCGTTGAGTTTTTCACATTTGTTTAACTCATCGACGATATTCTTTGAAGCGGAAGACATTTTACTTTTAAAATGCTGCAAAAGACACAAAACCGAAGGTTCGATCAAAACATTGCATAAAAATTCTTAAAATATAACTCCCACTTGAAATGATAATAGAGTATCCCATTTGGATATTTCTAAAAATTCAAATCCCACTTGGAATTATATTATATTTGATAAGTTACTTTCGAAAAATAATGAAGATGTTGTTCTAGAATCGAAAAGGTCTCTATGATTCCAATCACCATCTAGAACAACCTTCAATATTCCCCCATCACTTATCAAACAATAGTACTCTTATAGTACTAGCAGCGGAAAACGAGTTTGAAAACGTATTTTTCAGATATAATTCCCACTTGAAATGATAATAGAATATCCCATATGGATAGTTCTAAAATCAACTCCCACTTGGAATGATATTCATAATTTGATAAGTTACTTTCGAAAAATATTGAAGATGTTACTCTAGAGTCGGAAAGGTCACTATGTTTCCAATCACCATCTAGAGTAACTTTCAATATTTCTCCCTCACTTTATCAAATGTTAGTACTCTTATAGTACTTTGCAGCGGAAAAGCGTTTTTGAAAAACGTATTTTTCAAAAATTTAAAATACATTGGCTAATCTCCGTAGAGTAGAGCACAACGTCATAAGTACATTGGCTAATCTCCGTAGAGTAGAGCACAATGACTTGGCTAATCTCGCATGAAGTAGAGCACTATGGCTAGTCTTCAAGGAGTAGAGCCCAAAGAAAAACTTCATTAAAACGTTAGTCCCGTATGAACTAGTCGGTACTGTGGTTAGTCCCGTATGGACTAATCGACACATTCGAGTTTGACCAAGGCCTTTTGTTACCCCGTATGGGTCATTTGACAAGTTTGCAATCGACCCAGACCATCTGTCGGATTGGTCGACCAAAAACACTAAATTGGTCGACCAATTTTTGAATTGCAACTTCTTCCCGGCCAGGGCCTCTGCCCTGGCTGATGCTTGGCCAAGGGCCGGCCAGGGTCTCTGCCCTGGCCGGCCAGGGGCCCTGGCCGCCTCGGCCAGGGCCTCTGCCCTGGCCGAGGCCAGGCCAGCCGGCCCTGGCCCCTGCCAGGGCCGGCCAGGCCCTGGCCGAGGCCAGGGCGCCGGCCCTGGCCTCTGCCAGGGCCGCCTGGCCGGCCCTGGCCACTGCCAGGGCCGCCTGGCCCTGGCAGTGGCCAGGGTGCCGGCCCTGGCCACTGCCAGGGCCGGCCCTGGCCTCTGCCAGGGCCGGCCAGGCCGGCAGGCCTTGGCCAAGGCCGGCCATTGCCGGCTTGGCCAAGGCCGGCCACTGCCGGCCTGGCCATGGCCGGCCATGGCTTGGCCATGGCCGGTCATGGCCAAGGCCATTTGGCATTGGCCGGCCATGGCCCCTTTGGCCATGGCCGGCCACCCCCTTTGAATGGGGTTGCCGCACACATTCCTCCCCCTTGATGGGGTGGTCGCCGGTGGTTATTGGCCGTAGCCAACCCCCTCCGCAAGTGGAGGGGGGGTGCATAGCCTTCATAGCCCATTTGGCCATGGTGCACATGCACCAAATTTCCTCTTATCCGATGGAAATAACTACCATCATCTTCCTCGATGAAGCACCCGTTCGTCGATGAAGCACCCGTTCGTCGAGAAATTAGTTATTTCCTAATGGCCGTGTGCCAAAAATGAAAAATAACATACTACGTGAACGGTCGGTTCTTCCCGTCACGGAGAGTTCCTACCATATCCGTAATGATAGGAGACCCTAACGTGAAAAGAACAACCGCTGCGTTCTCTCCGTCACGAAGCGTTCCTACTATATCCGTAATAGTAGGAAACCCATTCGTGAAAAAGAAAACGACTCGTTCATAGTTTCGACGGGGCGGCGGTTTGACCGGGGCGAACCCTTATGGCTCTGATACCAATGAAGGATCCTGCCCAAAACAGAGTTAGGATCGATAAATGAAGTTGAGACTTACGCTTGCGTACGCAGCACGGTAGTCTACGAACTTCGCCTTCGAATTCGCCATGACGGATCGAGTCTACTCACGAACGGAGTAAGGCTACTAAATCCACAATCTAAATCTCTACTTTAGATTAAGAACTTGGATAGAGGAGAGGAAGGATTTCTGCAGAGCTTCGCTAGAATGAAGATGCATGCATGAATTCCATGCAAATGGTGTAAGAAATGGCTTACCCTTGGGTCTTATTTATAGCCCCCAAGGTAGTTATTTTAGGGTAAGTTGTTCCTTTGGAACAACTTAATTAAGGTGTACCATGATACATGGCACATTATAAGCTTAAGTTGTACCATATGCATGGTACAACATAAGCTTAAGATATTCCCCCTTTATTAGCCATATGTCGCATGCACTTATGCATATAAAATGCGACTTTCCCACTCATCCAGAGATCCTCTCCGCAAGGGAACAGATTCCCTTTGTACACGACTTCGTGTACGCGACGTTCGAGGTCCGTATTCCCTCGTACATCCCCCACAAGGGTGTACAAACGTCTTCCATATCCAACATGAACGGTGCCACTTAGATCACTGACCTAGCTTTGAGGCTAGGCATGTCAAAAGGTTTTTGCTTGTGTGTCACTTGAAGCGCACGAGGAGAGCTCTCCCGGTCAATGGGAGTTAGTGTCGTTGAGTTAGTTTGGTCTTTGGTAAAATCTCTGATTAGAGTATGTTGGAAGAAGTCCAACATTAGTTGACTAAAGATCGATAGAAACTAACTGGATTCAAGTTATTGGGGTTGACAGTTTGACCGTACCCTAAACTTGAATTAAACGACATAGTTTAGACGAAGAGACTAAAACTGCAGAATTCATCACGGACACAGTCAGGGTGGTCCCGACAATACTCATGTCGATGAGTCAACCACATTATTATGATTCTGAAGCAGAGATGGCAACCACTACTCATGGTCACTACTGTATAGGGCTTCGAGCCCAACCTGTAGTAAGAGTCAGGATGTAGGGTCTCACACAGAGTGCGACCTTCGTCTAGTAATAGGTAGAAATTAGTTAGGGAGAATATTTTGCATTATGATGCAAGGGATAAAATATTGCAAAAGATGTTTGCAATTATCTCCTGCATTCAGGATAAATGATCCTGAGTGCAAGTGGGAGATGTAGATGGATGTCCCCTCAGATCATCTGTATTTGATGCAAATGATAATTTAAGCCTAGATATGGACTAATTTACATATGATGCAAAAGGGGTTAAATGTTTCTTAAATTGTTTAAGACCATATTTAATATAATAAACGCAAGGAAAATTTTACCTGTTAGACGGGAATGTCCCGCTCTAAACGTAGGTTCAAACCGCGTCCAAAACGGAGTCCAAACGAGCCCAATAAGACTATTTAAAGTTGTTTTAAATAGAAGGCCAAAAAAACAGCCAAAATGTTGATTCTTTTATTAAAGAATTAAAAAAACCGCATGTTTTGACCGGCCCAAAGGGCCAGCCAAAAATCAGGCTCCCAAATGTTGGGCGCTTGAAGAGAGCCGGAAAAAAAGCCCAGGGGCGCCACGTGGCGCCCCTTTATTTGCGCCATAAAGCTGGTGCCCATTTGGGCGCAAGGCACACGCGTGCCCGTGCTTTGCACGGGCACGTGCAGCGCGCACGCCTCGAGGCACGTGCGTTGTATGCGCCTGGTGCAGATGGGGCACACGCACTGCCTAGGGCAGCATGCAATTCTTGGCGGCTGGCTGTTTGTGGTTTTGTGGGTTTGGGCTGATCTTTGGACGATCAATTGAAGGGTCAAACTGACTCTGATTGACTCGATGTTTTTTCCTATGCGTTCATCGTTGAACGCCCTTCGAATTGATAGGTTGTATCAATCGTGAAGCTCAACGATAAGGGAGTTAAAATTTAGTGAAGTTTGGCCTTTGTGAAAGGCAAACTAAATTGAATTTATTAACTCCAAATAATAGTCCCACATTGGATTTCGAGTAAAAGGGAGGGTTCAGTTCCCTATATAAATAGGGGTCTGCTCTCCTCCTCAAAAGTCGTTCCAAGCTCCAGATCTGACCGACTCCCGTAAATGTTGGAGCACGCTCGGATCTAGGCTTAAATTAATATTCTTCTTCTCCCTATATTTCTGCCTTACTGCTGAAGAGCTCTACCAAAGCCATGAAGGAGTTCGGATTCGGATCCGAAATCTTGGCGAAGGCCTTCACTCGTATGAAACTTTCTTCGTTGCGTGGTTGGCTCGGCGTCACGAGGATTGCTCGCCTCGGGATGCGAAGCGGTTCGAGGAGCGGCTCGGCATGGGACGGGGAGCAGCTCGGAAGACGGTGTGGAACATCTTACCTGCCCCCGGGCAAGATTCCAGGTATGTTTTTATAAGCTTTTGTTTTAATTATTTGCAGTAGTTTAGATCCCTCAAGGGGTGGTCAGATCCACCCCGAGTTGGCAGAGATCCTGGCTAAGGGTCTTGTTCCTTAGGGCTGCATGTTAATTAGATTAACATATTATTTTCCGCTGTGATTTCTGTTTCTGTGGACCGTCCAACTTAGGACAGGCACAGATTTGTGCCCTTAGGGTTCCACAAAACCCAACAAAACTTTACTCCAGCCTTGTTGACAAGTGCAATACGAAGATCTCTGTTTGGTCCTCCAGGCATGTTTCTACGGCAGGGCGCATTGAGCTGGTGCGCACGGTCATCCATGGGTATGTTTCTTATTGGATCTAGTCATTCCGCATTCCCTCCTCTATTTTGGCCACGATTGATCGTATATGTCGGGACTTCATTTGGGTGACGAAGCTCCATCTGTGGAAATGTGAGGACATGTGCTTACCCAAGAGTGAGGGGGAGATTGGGTTGCATAGCCTTCGTGAAGTGGGGGTAGCAGCCGGTGTTAAGCTCCTTTGGAGTCTTCTTTATTCTCCCTCCCCCTGGGCCTCCTACATGCACTCCAGCACACCCCTTTGTTCCCGTGTGAGGCCTCTGTCTTAGATTTTGGCTCTTGGAAGCATATCCTCTACAGTCATGACTTGGCCACCTCGTGCTTTCATAGCATGTTGGGTGATGGTTGCACCTCTTCCTTCTGGTACAATCCCTGGCTGCCCTGTGGCCTACTGGCCAAGCTGTGTACCCCCCACTCCCCTGCGGTACCGCTGTGTCGCCGACTTTTGGGACGGACATGTTTGGTCTCTTCCCACTGAGCTCCATCCCATTTCACACCTCCTCTCTTCTGTATCTGTGACTGACGGCCCTGATACTTGGGAATGGGCGTTGGAAGGTGGTTGCTCTCTTCGGTCGGCCTGGTCTTCCACCTGCCGATGTTCCTCCCCTGCTTGCCTTGCTGCAGTGGTCTGGTTCCCTGGGCATACGCCCACATTTTCCCTCACCTTGCTGTGGGCTCCCTCCGATCGGCTTCCTACCACCCACCAGCTTGCTAGATGGGGGATCCGTGCTCAGTCCGCATGTGTCCTCTGTGGTTTGCACCCTGAGTCTACCGAAACATCTTTTTCCGTTGCGACTTCAGCACCTTCATCTGGGCAGCGTGCAAACTCCATCTGGGTCTTCCCTCTAGCTATAAATCCATCACTGTCGATGCGTAGATACTGAGACGTCGCTTTGGAACTAGAGGGAAGACCACTCCCAGGGGCAAGCTTTCCTTGCTTGTCTTCTCTGCTGCTATGTGGCATATTTGGAAGGAGCAGAACAATCGCACCTTCCGCTCTCTGCAGAGCCCGATGACTATCCTCCTGCCAGGATCTCTTTTGATGTCTCTGATGCCATGGCTGGTGTTGACCTTAGTGATGTAAATACCTAGGATCTATGTTTTTTGGGAACTAGGGTCTTTCCTAGGCTGGTTTTTTGTGTGCCGCCCCAGTATAGGTTCCTCATTCCTTTGTTTTTTCTTGGCATTTCCTTGTAGTTCTTGTGTAGGGTGACTGCTTCCCAGCCTCTCCCTCACAAGCTCTGCTTGTTGGTCTTTGTCCTGATGTCGCCCTGTTTATATCAATATACATATACACTTACTTTTCAATATATATGTAAATGTACATCTATGTATATATGTATATATATGTATATGTATACATACATATATACATATGTATATATGTATGTGTGTGTGTGTGTGTGTGTGTGTGTGTGTGTGTGTGTGTGTGTGTGTGTGTGTGTGTATATATATATATATATGATAAAGTGTTCCTAGGATGACTCCTTAGATTAAATCTGAGGAGTCGCCCCCATTTTCTCCCATCTCGCACAATTTTTTTTGAAATTTTTTTTCTTGGGATTGTTGTTCATCTCATGGATGATCAACATACCAAAAATCAAGTTATTCCAATACTTTTAGAGCCCCCATCTACCCCTTGCAACTTTATGTGTTTTTCAGCACGTTTTCAGACCGTTGAAGTTGCAAGGGATAGATGAGGGCTTTTAAAGTATTGGAATGGCTTGATTTTTGGTATGTTGATCATCCATGATGTGACCAACAATCCTATGAAAAATAAAATCCAAAAAAATTGTGGGAGATGGGAGAAAATGTGGGCGACTCCTTAGATTTAATCTAAGGAGTCACCCTAGGAACACTTTACCCATATATATATATATATATACATACATATATGTATACATATATACATATGTATATAAGTATATATGTATGTATATATATATATTTTTTTGAAATGTAAGCGAGTGTGTATATATATATAAACAAGTAACTACATCAAAGAGTGTACCAACAAATAGGACAGGTAAGGGAGAGGCTGGGAAGCAGTCACCTTCCACTAGTGCTACCAGGTACGCCCCAAGAAAGGAAAGAAGACTAAGGAGGGGGTAGACACATAAAAACCACCTACCAGATCCCCCAGTTCTCAAAAATAGGGTGATCAACAGGATCAACATCCTCAAGGTCATAGGCGACCATAGCGTCAAAAGTATCTGATGAGATCCTAGAAAGTAGGACATCTCTGGCAGATTCCCTTGATCGAAAAATGCGGAAGTTTCGCTCTATCCAGATGTGCCAACCCGCAGCGGAGAAAACCAATATGGAGAGCTTTCCGCGGAGGGAGGTTTTCCCCCTCGCTCCAAACATCCTCTGCAACAGGGCCGCCTCAACAGTGATGGACCTGGAACAGGAAGGAAGGCCAAGGCGAAGTCTGCCGACCGCCCAAATAAAGGAGCTATACTCACAGCGGAAGAAGATGTGGCGAGTCGTCTCCGGGTGGGAGCCGTAGAGGATGCAGGAGGACTGCGGGTGAATGCCCCGTTTGGCAAGCTGTCGGCCAGTAGGGATTCTATCAGAGAGGACCCGCAGGAGAGTGAGGGCGAATTTGGGAACGTGCCCAGGAAACCAGATCAGGGGCGCAAGGCGAGAAGGAGGGGAGGAGCGATGAACACTGGTACAGGCAGCACGAAGGGAGCATCCCCTAGGAGAAGTCCAGGCCCAAGAGTCAGGACCATGCCGAAGGAGAGTAGAAGCCAGGTGCGGGGCAAGGTGGGCAATACTACCAGGGAGTCACCAGGACTTGCCAGGACTTATATGTATGTACATATGTATATATGCATGTATACATATGTATATATATATATACATACATACATATATATATATATATATACATATAGTATATAAGGGTGCAAATTGATCGTTGTTTGTACATTTAATTCTTCTGTTTGATACATATGAATTAAGATTTGTATAACTTGTTTGGATTAATTATTAATTGCACACCTTTAACAATTTGGGTCGGCCTATTGGGTTAGCAGATTTTGATATAAATATCTATATCCAAATACATATACTTTCGAATGTGACTTTTACCTTCAAAACCGACCAGAAATCTTTAATGTGTCTGAAATTACCTTCAAATTGGACCACACACACATACCACACACACAGACCATACACACACACATACCCCCCACACACAGACCCCACATAGAGACTATCCACCCTCTGGCCACCCACCAGCACACTACCACCACATATACCACACACACATACCCCACTTATACATACCCAACACACATTGTCCACACACTGTCACACCCCGCTTCCCATAATACGGGAGCGAGGACGTGGCGAAGGTCCATATGGGCCAGAGCTGGGCAGGTCGGACCCAATAAGCATCTGTAGAGGTACACCAAACGAAGTACATGTTCTTGCATTTAAAGTTCAGAAGAATAATAGTACTAAAGGGAACAACATTCATTCATAAGATAATAATCCAGCAAGTACAAGAAGTCTAATAAAGAAAGCCTCGCATGGCTACAACTGAAAAGGAAACTAATGGTGATACGCACCCAACCTAAAATAGAAAGCAAAATGGTGCCACACACCCAACTAGAAAGCTGTAACTCTAAATCAGCAACGGACGGAGAACTCTAGGACCGGTCCTCGTCCGGATCATACTCCTAAGCAACGTACTCGTGCTCCGGGTCCTCAGGTGCTGCCTCCTGGTCTACGAACTCTGTCTCGGTACCTGACATACAAACACATAAGAGAAAAAAGGAGTTGTCTGTCAGATAGAGTCTACAAATAAAGGTAAGACAACTCTACTGCAAAGTGCATGTAATTTAAAAGCAGATATTTAAATGTTGTTTACATGACAAGTTATAAGATGCAACAGCATGACATTTTAATAGAATGATAGTAAAGTAAACACGGTGCAAGAAAATAAACATGACATGGCAATGGCCGTAGCGTGTGCTACCGGCTACAAGACGAGACAAGACAAGACGTGTGTGTCAAGAAAAGGGTTCACACCTTACGGTTAGAGGGCGGCCAAACCCTCTAAACTGTGTGACCGCTCAACCCTACCCCAAACCTGTGCACAAGATCAGACAAGGGATCACTCTCTCTATCTTGGGGAGTGCCATATTCCCCGTAGGTTGTGTGTTCCAGATAAGGGATCACTTTCTCTATCTTGGAGAGTGCCCTATTCCCTGCAGGTTGTGTATTCCAGACAAGGGATCAATCTCTCTATCTTGGAGAGTGCCCTATTCTCCGCAGGTTGTGCAAAACATTTCATGAATGATGTTACATGGCATGACAAAAGTAATGCATGTTCTTTTTGTAGGGAAATTGGTGGTCCCTTAGGGCACAAAAACTCTAGTCCCGTCCTAAGTCGGACGGAACATAGACAGAAAAACAATAGCAGCGGAAGAAAAACTATGTTAATCTAAATTAACATGCAGTTAAAACATTTTTAACTTAGCCCTAAGGTCCAAGACCCTATGCCAAGATCTATGCCGACTTGGGATGGATCTGACCATCCCAAGAAGGATCTAGCTTACTGCGATTAAACTAAATTCTAATGCTAATAAAATACTTTAACCACATACCCAGAATCTCAGCCCTGGGGAAGGCGAGATGTTCCGCGTCGTCTTCCGAGCTGCTCCCATCCCACGCCGAGCCGCTCCTTGAACCGCTCCCCGAACCGCTCCTCGAACCGCTCCGCATCGCGAGGCGATCAATCCCCGTGCCGCCGAGCCAACCACGCGTCGAAGAAAGTTTCACGCGAGTGAAACCTGACGTGCGTTTATATTTCATATATTCACGCACGTTTTCTTTTGTGTTTCTCCGTGTTTTTCCGCCGTCTTTTATTCGTTTTCTTGTATTTTCTCGTTTTCTTTCACTTTTCTTTGTTTATCCATGATTGCAGGGGATTGACCACGTAGGGGACGTTTAACGATGATATCCCAAGTCCCCGGAGCAACGGGAGAAGTCACGCGTGATCCAGGGGGTCAAACGTCGAAGAATTCATCTTTCAGCCCCTCACCCGGTCGGTTGGTCATCTCCAACCGATCGGGTGATGCACGCGTGCACCACCCGGTCTCAGCCGGAGCTCACATGGAAGTCACCCGACCGGTTCGCAAACCGGTTCAGCGGGGGCTTGTTCTCTGTTTTCTTGAGCAAAATGCCAACCGATCGGGTGACTCTCACCCGATCGGTTCATCTGTAGCTGAAGATGAAGAGCTGAAGACACGGGCGCCAAACCGATCGCTTCACCCGACGGCTCCAAGATCCAACCGGTCACTCAAGAACTCACCCGACCGGTTCATGTGATCGGGTGAAAGCTCGCCATTTTCTGTTATTATTTTGTAACGGATCAACCGATCGGTTGACTTGTCAACCGATCGGTTGATGCGAGAGTCTATAAATAGAACCCCTAGGGTTCCAGAAACGAGAGCTGCTAGTTTTTTACTGTTTTCTCACTTTGTGACGGCTGTAATTGTTACTCTTTTGTAAGTTTTCAGATCTTTCTCAAGTTTTAGTATTGTCTTATCTACTCTATTACTTCCGCATTGCAATTGTCCGATTATGATTCCAACTGTTAATTTTTATTTAGATCGCTTTTTCATGGATTTTTGTGAGTAGTTCCCAAATCTGGGATTTTGGTGGAAACCCCTTCGGGGGCTCTTCCCGATGCGTCCATAGGGTTAGGAAATCAATAGGGATTAGGAATCTAACGGTTACGCGGGGTGTTTCATTGTCATCGGCGGGAAAAAGACCGCCTTTGACCGTTGGGCCAAGGGGGAATAAACTTGACGGTTGACTCCCTAGCCATAGCTCACACCCATAGCGTAGACGTCGAATCCTAGCACGCGGGAGCGGCAGGATGAGACGTTGGGAGTTATCGTTGCGGGTTTAGTGCTCCCGGGATCGATCAGTGTTAATGGACACGGGAGTGCCCACTGATCGAATCCGGGAAGTCCGGTGTATCATCCTGGGCACCGACCGGAATATTGGGCCCATGGGACGCCGGTACCACTTTCAGAGGTAACGTCTCACCATTAGACCCTAATCCCGATCGTTATCCATACCCGTAGGCCGTGTCGGCGAGAGCCATTCGTCGGAGCGGAAACCAAAGTCCCGGGTTTATTTCTTTATTGTTCATACCCTTTATTTCTTCCCGTGACAACCATTTACCGATTCGGGCTAGCTCGCCCCTCGGGGTGATTTAGGTCCTACCTGACCCAAGCACAACCTCGCCTCCCTGAGTTCGATATTCCCGCACCCTACACTAACCGTGCACTTGCGGTAAACCGACACCGCGCCCACACCGCAGATAGCGGGGGCGCCGGTCAAGTTTATGGCACCGCTGCCGGCGAGGCAACGTGCTTGTTATTTTAGGATCTCTTGAACCCTCGTGTCTAGCTCTCATCCCTACCTCGCGATAATTTTCGCATTCTCCTTTTTCTTTTTATTTTTCTTATTTTTATTTCTTATTTTATCTGTTTCTTTCCCACTTGTCGCTTCACGGGTGTTTGTTGTTTTTCATGCGCAGGAGTTCAAGAAGTCTCGACGACTTGATTCCCCTCGATCCAGAGATTAACGCCACCCTTAGGCGCTTGGCTGCTGAGAAGCGAAGAAGAGAGGATCCCGAATCCATGGAGGAGAACACCCCGCCTCACAAGTCCCTGCTGGAGTACTCGATGCCTTCTATCGAGTCCACCTCCGCCATCCGTCCTCCAGCTATCACGGCCCAAAGCTTTGAGCTGAAGCCGTCTTTAGTGACATGGATCCAGCAGGACCAGTTTGCGGGTGCACCCATGGAGAGCCCGATCGAGCACCTAGACTCCTTCTTGGAGAAATGTGACTGATCGGTCCATATTTTACACCTTTTTTCTGCATATTTGCATGCCATTTCGATCACCCATATCACGCTTTTCACGAGTATTCGACGATATTGCGTTACTTTTCACTATTTCTTGTTTTTGTCGGATTTCAGGAAATATGGAGCGATCGGGAGCAAAAAGGAGCTTAAGGGACTCGCACCCACTCCGAAGCGTCACCCAAGGCTCTTTTCAGGGCTATTCGGCGATGGGAGACGGGTGGAAGAAGAAGGAACTCAGTAGGAGCGACGAGGAGGAGCAACAGAGAAGATTGGGCATTTTCAGCATGCCACTAGGCCGAGTGAAGGAGTCACTCGGCCGAGCAAAGAAGCCCGCTCGGCCGGCCAGATCGGACACGCAGCAGATTGAGTATTAGCGTGCACTCGGCCGAGCATCGCCATCACACTCGGCCGAGCATGGAGACACCACTCGCCTGAGTGGCATCACGACGACGGCAAGTAAAAATCCCAGACTTACTGGAATCCGTCAGGCGATTGAGGGTTCCGACTCGGCCGATTACCGAATGCCCCTCGGCCGAGTGAGTAAAGCCACTCGGCCGAGTCACCTCCGAAGAAAGGCCCCCAAGACCCCTGACTTACTGGAATTTTACAGGGTCTATCACTCGGCCGAGTAGAGAAGCCCACTCGACCGAGTATAGAAGTCAACTCGGCCGAGTTATGCCGAGGACATGCAACGCCCAGATTTTCAGACAGCCTCCCACTCTTCTGAAATCTGCTATCATTCCAGCAAGCAAAGTATTTTTCTCATATTTTTTATGGATAGTAGACTTCATGACGGTTCCAACGCCGCCAAGAACGCGCAAATCGGAGGTCGGATGAAATCTGGGGAATTTCTGCAAGTTGATGCTGCAGTGCTGGAATTTGCATGTCAGTGTCACTCGGCCGGGTCACATATTCCACTCGGCCGAGTGCGGCCTGTGCCCAGATTTTAAGTTGCGGTTTGGGCTGTTTTTGGGCACGAATTTGAGGGGTTTTCTAGGGTTTTTTGCTAGGGTTTTGGGGGAGTATTTAAGGGGTTTGTAGCCACCATTAGAGGGGATCCCCATTATGTTTTATTAGAGTTATTTTTGGAGGTTAGGCCATGCCATAGGCCCCCTCTTGGATCAAAAAGCTTGTATTTGGATTGGAATTCTCCATCAAAGCTAAGTATTTCTATTCTTATTATTTGAATCTTTGATTTGCTATCTTTTTACATGCAAACAATTGTTTTTATTGATTCCTATATCGTTATTGCTATGCTTGAGTAGATTTGATGTTCTAGGGCATGTGGATGAACCCTATGGATCTAAGTTCATATTTGTGATGAATGAATTTCTAAATTGCTAGGATTGCTAGGAGGTTAGGTTGTGATTGATTTATTACGGATAGCTAGGGATTTCCATCGATCTAGGGTTTGCAAGAGATTGGATTCTAATCGATGGGAAGGCCTAGATATTCGATTTAGGTTTACAATTGGGTTTCTCTAGATTTGGTTTGCAAGAGATTGGACCAAAGCTAGGAATTTTAATTGTAAATCTATACCCATATTCGTTTGCAAGAGATTGGACGAATACGAATTATCACAACCTAGATCGTAACTCGAGTTTGCACGAGAGTGGGCTCGAGGAGCGATTGAACGATGACGTCGATCTTCATGCTAGTGGCTTAGGTTAGGGTTTGCAAGAGATTGGGCTCTAATCTAGGTTGCTATAGACCGGCAATAGCGCGAGAGCGTGAGCTTGGTTCTATATTCAGTTACGACTAGTTCACCTCAATGCAAGTCTAGTAATATTGAGATTCACTATTTACGATGATGTATGACGATCCGTAGTGGGAATTCCCTAGCCCTAGACGTCTTTATTTGATTTTATATCCCCATACTTTGCCCGATGATTGTGACAGGATCGTCGCAAGGCAAATTCCCTCTTTCATTATATTGTATTTGAATCAACATTTGACCTATTTCTCTATCTCCGACATCGACATCCATCACCATTGCCATTACACCATTCCATAGCCATCTCCACCAATAAAACATTCGTAGTCAAACCAACCTAGGATAGATTGGAACCAACACCACCTCCTCGTGTTCGATACCCGCTCGCCACTTTGCCGTGCGCTTGCGGTAAAACTACAATTGCTGCTCCGGGACGTGTATCCGGGGCGCGATCAAGTTTTTGGCGCCGTTGCCGGGGAGGTGTTTCCGTTGGTGCTAATTTGTCACAATTAGGTTGATTAGACTACGAAAAAAAAAATAAATAAATAAAAAGGAAATTTTCACCCCTGCCACCATTATTATCATTTCTATATTCTTTTGTGCCACTGATATCTTTTCTCCAGGTGTTTATCTTTGTTGATCAGGTGCTATGGATTATACTACGTGGACCACAGATTTTGATCAGAATGCTCAGACGGGAGATTACTATTTTGATCAGAGTGCTCAGATGGGAGAATACTATTATGATCAGAGTGCTCAGATGGGAGAATACTATTTTGATCAGAGTGCTCAGATGGGCGAATACCTTTTTGAGGAGATGCACTGGCCCGAGCTTGATGAGAGACAAAGGATCCTTTTTTGATGAGATGCATGCACACCAGGTTGAAGTGCAAGCCGGGCTTGAAAAGGGTAACCTTCTATTGGAACGGGTGAAGAGGCAACTTGAAATGAATATGCTCATGCTTAAGGTTGAAGGGATTTCCAAAGATATCAGTTCTGCTTCTTCATTTTATGGGCAAGAAGCATCGCCAGACTTACTACCAGAGCCAGAATGTGCCGTCGTCGATCCCACTTCCTACGATACATCTATTGCATATGAAGAGTGGATGGACGAAGAGGCAGTGAAGGAAGCAGAAACTGAGTCATATGCGCAGCCAGAGGAGGACGCATTTCAGAGATTATTGGAGGGTCTCTTGGAGTCAGTGAGGTTCACCGGTTCAGAGAGCATTACGGCAGGTGATGCATTTGAGCTACGATTTGCAGATTTTGTTATGAACCATGTTTCAGCTACAGGAACAATTGAGGAGGACATCCATGTCAGACTTGAGGGGGATAGACTATATTTTCGGATTTCTTGCGGGCATTCCCCTCCACATGATACATCCCCACAAGCTGACACACATGAGCAGCCAGCATCACTATCCCAGGGAGAGCCTACATTGATAGTTGATGAGAAGGCAAATGAGCACACTATCGAGCCAGAGCATGCTTTTGAGGAGGCCTTACACACAGAGCCAGAGCTTATCACCGAGGAGGTCATGCATCGGGACGAGGACACAGCCATTCATGAGGATCCCGAGCACTATCCTCCTCCATTAGAGCTTCCGCAGCCACCTCATCCTCCCACTGATGCAGAGGACTACCCCACAGAGCTTATGGCTCCCCTTCAGGGAGATCTCTTTACTCCCTCGCCCTTTATCTTTGATTTCCCTCCAGTGTATGATGTTTTTTATGATTCATCGTGCCTTTTGCAGGATTCATGTACATACGATCAAGAGGTACGATGGGACATATATGTGGAGGAGAGCGAGGAGTTAGCACCCATGGACACATATGAATATGATCAAGGGGTGCACTGGGATGAGTCCGACGATGATGAGGAGCATCTTGATGGGGTCCACACCTATGATCTAGATTTACCTGAGCAGCATAGAGAAGACACCGTGGAGACAGCTATCACGGCACGTGAGGATATTGGATTATTTCCAGGGAAGTATCGTCCACCACTATTTATTTCATATATTTCTATTGACGATCCTCTTTGGAATACTTTTATTATGAGGGTGAAATTTTTGCAGCGAACTGATGCATCCTATTCTCTGCAGGGTTCAGGTGGAGTCCTTGTGGGAATGCTGGAGGATGCATTGCTGGAGTTCGTTGGTGTTCGTGGACATACGAGCCTGGCGGAGCCACGGAAGGAGCAGTTGGAGCAGTTGCCTGCACCGGCAAAGATACTGGATCCGCCTTTTGCTATAGGTGATATCAATCCAATAGTGTAGAAATTTTTATGCTTTGAATAAACACGAATTCTCTCGACAGCGAGAGGACCGTATAGATTTGCTTGAATAAATATCACCTCATATGACGGCCACAATAATCATTTACACCCCAAACCCATTATATATATTGATTGCCCTCTTTATATTTTGATGTGTCATATCCTTTTTGCTCACCACATTCGAGCATTTCTTTCAAGTGAAACCTTACTTTCTTATTCATTTGACTTGATTACGCTTTGCAAAGCCATGACATTTTTGATTGAGTCATTTGAATAGGATTGTTTGGTATAAGCTTGGGGGAAAGCGCTCTCATGCATCATTGTATGTGCATGTAGTTGCATTAGGATTTCATGTCATTCATTTCATCATTTTTCATTCACCCCCTTATTAGTATCGTTGTTCCTCATATTCTTTCATTATGATCACATTGAGGACAATGTGAAGTTTAAGCTTGGGGGAGTGCATTTCCATGCCATTTAGATGCATTAGTTGCATTTTTACTTTATTTTAGGGTTTTTAGAATTTTTCAAAATTTTTGCATCATCTTTTTGATTTTTTCCATCTTATTTTCCTTTTATGTGTGTTCATGCATCATATTGTGTACTTGTTTCTCTTTTCTTTCCCCTCTTTTATTTTTTTCTTATTTCTTCATTTTCTTTTCCTTCTTTTCCTTCTTTTGCTAGATTTGTTCCTTATGATGATATCTCTTATTGCTTTAGCAACCATCACGTGGCTTATTATTCCATGCCATGCTATTTAGTGTATTCCATAGTCTTGCTATTCACATATGCTTGCAAATCTATTTCTTTTGATGATTCATCTACATGAATGCATGATATTAATTGAAACTGAATGTATGGATTAGTGTTTAGTATGCTTTTGTTGGAAGTGCACCAAGATTCACGCATCATTAGTATATCTGAAGCATCAGTTTTATTGTCTTATTCACCTTCTGTTGCATGCTTGATATGATTGTGCGCTTTACTGCTTGACTTCACTTTTTATTAAGATGATTGAGAATATCCATGCTTACATATGAGTTTTAGTTGGAGTATTATTTTATTGAACCGTTCGTGCACATCTTATAGTGAACCGAGTGTTACATTATTTCTTTCTCCACATATATCTTTTTATTCTCTACATGCCACTTGAGTTCACCTCCTAAAGCTACTTATATCGCATATATTCCCCAAAAATCCCCACAAAAGAAAAAGTTAGCTCCAAAAGTCCAAAAAGCCAAAAAGGAGCCAAAAGCCAAAAATACAAATCATATAGCTCCTACAAAAAATCCAAAAAGAAAAATGAGAAACAAAGTCCAAAAGAAAAAAAAATATTTCTCTACCTCATTATTGGAGCCACAAAATACTTGGGAAAACCAAGGCAAAAATCCCATTTTCCACTATTATATTCCTTTGGATGCGACGCCTCAAGCTAAGCTTGGGGGGTGAATTCATTTGACCATATGAGTGAGTATGACATTAGAGTGGAGACGTGCATGAATGGGAATATTCGATAATGCTTAGACTTTGCAAAATATATTAGATATGGAGATTTTTCATGATTTGAAATAAATATGTGAATGCCATGACTTTTATTCTATTCTCTATTGCATGCTTGGTGTGTATCTTATATGCTTCATTTATAACTTTTGATTGAAAAGTGCATCGCCAACATTTGTATATTAAATTCTATGAAATGCGTGATGTGGATATGAATTGATTGTATGAATTTAGAGAGTCCCTCTTATTATTCTTAAAAGCTTGCAAGTACCATGTTTATGAAAGATATGAAATCCTTATAGCATGTGATTTGTATTTTCCAAGTCATCGTGATGTGTAGCTTATGGCTTGAGATCTGAGAGTATAATCTAGCGACCCCTTCCACTTCGTATTCTTTTATAGCATACATATGAATATTCAGGCTCAGCTAATAATAAAATTTCATCCATTTTCATGAGGAAAAAAGGTGTAAAATATGGAGTGATCAATGCCTAAGTCAGTAAAAGGGCTTAAATGGAGGGCTAGACACTCCGGCCGGACTAACTGTGAAAAGTATTGCAATATTGTCGAATAATCGTGAAAAGCGTGATATGGGCGATCAAAACGGTATGCAAATATGCAGAAAAAAGGTGTAAAATATGGAGTGATCAAAATCCCCCAAGCTTACCTCTTACTCGTCCTCGAGGAAGATAAGTAGAGAGACGAACTCGGGAGATGAAAATAAATAAAATGAAACGAAAGAAAAAGAAAGAACACGAGGTGGAAGTGGTTGCTAGATTATTCTCTCAGATCTCAAGCCATAAGCTACACATCACGATAACTTGGAAAATACGAATCACATGCTATAAGGATTTCAAATCTTACTTAGACATGGTACTTGCAAGCTTTTAAGAGCAATAAGAGGGACTCTCTAAATTCATACAATCAATTCATATCCACATCACACATTTCATAGAACTTAATATACAAATGTTGGCAACGCACTTTTCAATCAAAAGTTATAAATGAAGCATATAAGATACACACCAAGCATGCAATAGAGAATATAATAAGAGTCATGTCATTCACATATTTATTTCAATTCATAAGAAATCTCCATAACTTAGGTATTTTGCTAAGTTTCAGCATTATCAAACTTCCCCATTCGTGCACCTCTCCACTCTAATGTCGTACTTACTCATATGGTCAAATGAATTCAACCCCCCCCCCCCAAGCTTAGCTTGAGGCATCGCATCTAAAGGAATATGATAGTGGAAAATGGGATTTTTGCCTTGGTTTTCCCAAGTATTTTGTGGCTCCAATAATGAGATAGAGAAACAATTTTTTTTTTCTTCTTTTTTTTTTCTTTTTGATCTTTTTTTGTTTCTCACTTTTCTTTTTGGATTTTTGTAGGAGCTATTTGATTTGTATTTTTGGTTTTTGGCTCCTTTTTGGCTTTTTGGACTTTTTGGAGCTAACTTTTCTTTTGTGGGGATTTTTTGGGAAATAGATGCGATATAAGTAGCGTTAGGAGGTGAACTCAAGTGACATGTAAAGAATAAAAAGATATATGTGGAGAAGGAAATAATGTAACACTCGGTTCACTCTAAGATGTGCACGAACGGTTCAATAAAATAATACTTCAACTAAAACTCATATGTAAGCATGGATATTCTCAATCATCTCAATAAAAAGCGAAGTCAAGCGGTAAAGCGCACAATCATATCAAGCATGCACCAGAAGGTGAATAAGACAATAAAACTGATGCTTCAGATATACTAATGATGCGTGAATCTTGGTGCATTTCCAACAAAAGCATACTAAACACTAATCCATACATTCAGTTTCAATTAATATCATGCATTCATGTAGAGGAATCATCAAAAGAAATAGATTTGCAAGCATATGTGAATAGCAAGACTATGGAATACACTAAATAGCATGGCATGGAATAATAAGCCACGTGATGGTTGCTAAAGCAATAAGAGATATCATCATAAGGAACAAATCTAGCAAAAGAAGGAAAACAAGGAAAAGAAAATGAAGAAAATAAAATAAAAGAGAGGAAAGAAGAGAAAAATCAAGCACACAATATGATGCATGAACACACATAAAAGGAAAATAAGATGGAAAATTCAAAAAGATGATGCAAAATTTTGAAAAATTCCAACAAAAAGCCTAAAAATAAGGTAAAAATGCAACTAATGCATCTAAATGGCATGGAAATGCACTCCCCCAAGCTTAAACTTCACACTGTCCTCAATGTGATCATAAAAGGAAAAATATGAGGAACAACGATAAATATGAGGGAGGTGAATGAAAAATGATGAAATGAATGACATGAAATCCTAATGCAACTACATGCACATACAATGATGCATGAGAGCGCTTTCCCCCAAGCTTATACTAAACAATCCTATTCAAGTGACTCAATCAAAAATGTCATGGCTTTGTAAAGCGTGATCAAGTCAAATGAATAAGAAAGTGAGTATTCACTTGAAAGAAATGCTCGATGGTTGTGAGCAAAAGGATGTGGCGTATCAAAATATGGAGAGGGGAATTAATATATATAATGGGTTTGGGGTGTAAAAGATTTTTGTTGCCATCATATGAGGTGATATTTATTCAAGCAAATCTATACGGTCCTCTCGCTGTCGAGAGGATTCGAATTTATTGAAAGCATAAAAATTTCTACACTACTGGATTGATATCACCTATAGCAAAAGGCGGATCCAGTATCTTTTCCGGTGCAGGCAACTGCTCCAACTGCTCCTTCCGTGGCTCCGCCAGATGCATGTGTCCACGGACTCCATCAGACTCCAGCAATGCGGCTCCCAGCACCTCTCCAAGGACTCCACCTGTACCCTGCAAGAGATAAGCCGCATCAATCTGATGTGGACAATTCTTCCCCAAAATAAATGTATTCCAAAGAGGGTCATCAACATAAGTATTTAAAATTAAAAATGGTTGACCACACTTCCCTGGAAATAAATCTCTACTCTCGTGTACCACGTCGATCAACTCTTTGTTGTTCGCCTCATGTTGTTCAGGTATCTTTGGCATATATGCGTGGGTCTCATCAGGCAACTCCTCATCATCATCAAACTTATCCCATCGCACATCCTGATCATAGTCAATAGCATCCATGGGTGCTAACTCCTCGCTCTCCTCCTCGTATACGTCCCATTGTACCTTTTGTTCATATGTATGTGTATCCTGCAAAAGGCATGATGAGGCGTCTAAATCTGAATCGTAGTAAACATCATACACGGGAGGGGAATCAAATGTAAGAAACGAAGGGGTAAAGAGATCTCCCTGAATGGGGGCCATAAGCTCCGTGGGATAGTCCTCGGCGTCAGTGGCAGCGTGGTCCTCTGAGGGATGCTCAGCCTCTGTAGAAGGTGGGGATGGATGCGGTAGCTCGAAAGGAGGGGGGCACAATTCAGGCTCCATCTGTGTGCAGATGTCATCGTCCAAAGTCACGTCCTCCTCGATGGTCTGCTCCGCTACTATAGGCATGACCTCCTCAAAAATATCCTCTGATGGTATAGGCCGCTCTGACTCAGGTGGGTGGCAGGGGGAGGCGACGACGGCATAAGGTGGCTCTATAGGCTCATGCATCTCGACCATGGTGTAAAAATGGGTCTTGTGCCCCTCAATTAGAGCGTAGACTCCATCATCAATTGTGCCTGTGGAAGAGATACAATGAGTAATAAAGTTTTGAAATTCAAGCTCAAAAGGATCACCTGCCGTTATTGTCAATGGACCGGAATTTCGAACTATGTCGACAATGTTTCTCAATAGGTCCGTGTAAGTGTCCTCCTTTGGCAACTCAGATGTCTCTATTTGTGGAGTGTTGATGGTATAAAGGTGGATATGATCACCTTCAAGTGAAGCATACACTCCATCTACGATAGTACCTGCGCTAGAGACATTAGCCATAACAAAATCGATGAATACTTGGTCGTATGGTTTACTTACCGTAACGGTTAGTGAACCGGTAGATCGAGCATCATCTATCATTTGCTCCAAGGCTGCTGACAACTGTAGATCACTGAACTTCCCCACTTGCATCCTCTTCAAAAATTCACGTGAGGGTCCCTTTAGCCTTCTAGTGAAGATATCAAATAGTGTGGAGTCATTCCACTCATGGTCTGACTCTGTCTGGAACATTTCTAACATTCCTTCAAACCTAGACAAGGCTTCCCCGAAGGATTCTCCATCAGCCTGATAGAATGCAGCGAGATATATGTAGGATTGTATAGAGCCAGCTCGCATTTTCTTTGGAAGCACCATCGCTGCAACAACTGTACCTGATCAATCAAAGTAAACAACCTGGAAACGACGTCAGTGGTACAAAGAGAGATAAAGATAATAATAGCAGGTGGTGGGAAAAAATCTCTCTCAATGTTTTTTTTTTGATTTTTTTTTTGATTTTTTTTTTCAATGTAATCTAATCAACCTAATTGTGACAAATTGGCACCCAACGGGAAACACCTCCCCGGCAACGGCGCCAAAAACTTGATCGCACCCCGGATACACGTCCCGAGGCGACGGTTGTAGTTTTACCGCAAGCGCACGGCAAAGTGGCGAGCGGGTATCGAACACGAGGAGGTGGTGTTGGTTCCAATCTATCCTAGGTTGGTTTGACTACGATGGTTTTATTGGTGGAGATGGCTATGGTATGATATAATGGAAATGGTGGTGGATGTCGGTGTCGGTGATAAAGAAATCGGTCAAATACAATATAATAAAAGAGGGAATCTGCCTTGCGGCGATCCTGTCACAATCGTCGGGCAAAGTATGGGGATATAAAATCAAATAAAGACGTCTAGGGCTAGGGAATTCCCACTACGGATTGTCATACATCATTGTAAATAGTGAATCTTAATATTACTAGACTTGTATTGAGGTGAACTAGTCGTAACTGAATATAGAACCAAGCTCACGCTCTCGCGCTATTGCCGGTCTATAGCAAACCTAGGTTAGTGCCCAATCTCTTGCAAACCCTAACCTAAGCCACTAGCATGAGGATCGACATCATCGTTCAATCGCCCCTCGAGCCCACTCTCGTGCAAACTCGAGTTACGATCTAGGTTGTGATAGTTCGTATTCGTCCAATCTCTTGCAAACGAATATGTGTATAGATTTACAATTAAAAATCCTAGCTTTGGTCCAATCTCTTGCAAACCAAATCTAGAGAAACCCAATTGTAAACCTAAATCGAATATCTAGGCCTTCCCATCGATTAGAATCCAATCTCTTGCAAATCCCAAATCGATGGAAATCCCTAGCTATCCGTAATAAATCAATCACAACCTAACCTCCTAGCAATTCTAGAAATTTAGAAATTCATTCATCACAAATATGAAATTAGATCCATAGGGTTCATCCACATGCCCTAGAACATCAAATCTACTCAAGCATAGCAACAACGATATAGGAATCAATAAAAACAATTGCTTGCATACAAAAAGATAGAAAAACAAAGATTCAAATAATAAGAATAGAAATACTTAGCTTTGATGAAGAATTCCAATCCAAATACAAGCCTTTTGATCCAAGAGGGGGCCTAGGGCATGGCCTAACCTCTAAAATAAACTCTAATAAAACATAATGGGGATCCCCTCTAATGGTGGCTACAAACCCCCTTAAATAGCCCCCAAAACCCTAGCAAGAAACCCTAGAAAACCCCTCAAATTCGTGCCCAAAAACAGCCCAAAACCGCAACTTAAAATCTGGGCCCAGGCCGCACTCGGCCGAGTGGAATATGTGACCCGGCCGAGTAACACTGACATGCAAATTTCAGCACTGCAGCATCAACTTGCAGAAATTCCCCAGATTTCATCCGACCTCCGATTTGCGCGTTCTTGGCGGCGTTGGAACCGTCATGAAGTCTACTATCCATAAAAAATATGAGAAAAATACTTTGATTGCTGGAATGATAGCAGATTTCAAAAGAGTGAGAGGCTGTCTGAAAATCTGGGCGCTGCATGTCCTCGGCATCACTCGGTCGAGTGGCAAATGTCACTCGGCCGAGGGGCATTTGGTACTCGGGCGGACGGCTTTCGTCACTCGGCCGAGTCGGGCTTCTGGGGCAGACTGACAGATTACAGTAAGTTGGACATTTTGGCTTGCCGTCGTCTGGGTGCCACTCGGGCGGACGAAGTCTCCGCACTCGGCCGAGTCGGCGTGCGATGCTCGGCCGAGTGCACGCTGATACATCTCTGTTGCGTGTCCGATCTGGCCGGCCGAGCGGGGTCTCAATGCTCGGCCGAGTGACTCCTTCACTCGGCCGAGTGGCATGCTGAAAATGCCCAATCTTCATCTTTTCGCTCCCCCGTCGCTCCTACGGCGTTCTTTCTTCTTCCACTCCTCTTCCATTGCAGAATAACCCTCAAAAGGGCCATGGTTTACACTCCGGAGTGGGTGCAAATCCTCTTGATCTCACAATCGATCCAAATCGCTCCATATTTCCTGAAATACGACAAAAACAAGAAATAGTGAAAAGTATCGCAATATTGTCGAATAATCGTGAAAAGCGTGATATGGGCGATCAAAACGGTATGCAAATATGCAGAAAAAAGGTGTAAAATATGGAGTGATCAATGCCTAAGTCAGTAAAAGGGCTTAAATGGAGGGCTAGACACTCCGGCCGGACTAACTGTGTGGTTGGTGTGTTTTCTGTGATATGGGCGATCAAAACGGTATTCAATGCGTGAATATGGGCGATCAAACCGTCAGTAAAAGGGCTTAAAAGAAGTCAGTACTCCAGATATAGGCATTCAATGCGTGAATCTTGGTGTGTTTTCTGTGATAGCATACATATGAATATTCAGGCTCAGCTAATAATAAAATTTCATCCATTTTCATGAGGAAAAAAGTATGGGCTCCTATTTCTAAATGCAAGCGAGTCATAGCATATGATATCAGAAATGAAATCTAAGACACGACAAATATAGTATGCATATAGAATAAGCTAACTCCACGTAGACATCATCACAGAAAATTCATCTCTAGCATGAGATGAAAAATAATGAAGAAGTAAAGATAAAAGGAAAATAGAACTATGCAATGCGGCACACAGGAAAGTAAGGAAAACGTGATGCATGGCAAAACAAAAGGAAAATAACGAAAAAATGAGTGCAAAAGGGAAAAGCGGTGTGAAAAACTGAAAATAAAGGTGGCAAATCGAAAAAAGAACGTGAGAACTCACTCCCCCAAGCTAAACGGCACAGTGTCCTCAATGTGCAAAGTGTGGCACACCGAGAGACAAGAAGTGTGAGGGGCAAGTGAGGATGCATGCATGGAAAAATAAAAAGAAAGACAAAAAAGAAATGAAAATATGATGCGGGAATGATGCATGCACAAACAGGAGTGATATGAAAATAAATACGGCACCAAAAAAAACGCTCCCTCTCTCCCAAAAAGATATATATAGATGTGATCAAAATGAGAATCCTAAGTAGATATGATATGATGTGCACAAAAAGATATGATCAAAAATATAATCCCAGAATAAGTGAGGGGAGGGGGTGGACAAAAGGGCATCAGGACCCAGCAGAGACGGGCAGCACAACGACAGGAATGGATCAAGGCATCAAGAGTGCCTAAGAAGGCGGTGCCGCGCCGTCTCCGTCCTGAGGCGGAGGTGGTGGTGGTGGTGGTGTAGGCTGCTGAGCTGGGGTGGGCGTGGGAGTGGAAGCAGGTCGAGCGTGTGTGGGTGTGTGTGTGGGAACCTGCGGGGTGGGTGGGGGTACGCGCGGGAGACGCTCTAAGATCTGTGTCAGGCAGTAGTGGATCTGAGGGATCAGGTCAAAGCGTCCAGACATCGTAGAGACGGTGGAGGACAGGGTCCGAAGGTCTCCTCTAAGACCACTCACCGCCACCTCAAGAGCACGTATGCTCTGCAGTACAGTGTCGGGCGGGGGTGGTGCAGAGGGACGCACCGGTCTAGGCTGTGCAGGGCGAGGCTGGCGTACGCGTGTGGAGTATGTAACGGGCTCAGCAGGGAATGGGACAAAAGGGGCCGTGCCTGGAAAAGTGGGCCTGGCCTCGGTGTGAGGCCGGGACACCGGCTGGCGAGAAGTGGAGGCAGCGGCAGAAAAGGAGGCGTGCAAAAGAGGCAACGAGGTGGCCAGAGAGGTCCGTGGCACAGACGTGTGGACAGACGCCACGACGCTCTCGGAGAATAAGGCGGCGGTGGAGACAGAGGAATCTCCCGCTGGGGCAGAAGTGTGCGGTCCAAAAGGTGTAACCCCAGCGGAGATCATGCTAACCATGGTCTCCACGACCGAAGTGAACGAGGGCTCTCCGCACTCGACTATGGTCGGCGGGCGCTCGGGGAATGCGGAGCAAAGGGGCTCCACGGACAGAGGGCCAGAGGTGGCAGAGGGAGTGGTGGGGACATCCTCGGAAGTGGTGACAGTGGTGGAAGTGGGCTCAGCAAAAGTACTCGCGACACTGGTAGCGGTGAGGACAGAAGTGTCAGGAGCAGCAGAAACGACAGGTGTGGGCTGAGGGTGCACAGGGGCGGCAGCGGGCTCGGCAGGGCGTGCAGCAGGGTCTGCGGGAGCAGCCTGGGCAGCGTGTGCGGCGTGGCCCTGCTCGGCCTCCTCGGCCTCGAGCACGTAGGCGGCGGGGATGAGGACATCCATATCTGGGAGCCAGTCTACGTGGGCCGGTGCAATCTGGGTCCGAGCAGGGCTCGGGAGAATCATGTAATCGGCCCCATAGGGGCCGTGCAACCAGACCCAGTGACGCTCGCCGTGCGGACGCAGCATCTTCATCCGGGCCATAACGTCTATCGACAAGGAAGTGGGGCCCGGAACGCGTCGCAGGTCGTCGGGGAAGTCCTCGCCGGTCATAAGAGCCAGCAGGGTAATCAGGCCGCCGCAGCATATCGGTGAGCGAGCGCCCACCGATACAATGATGCGGTCTAAGTACCATGCCGCGATATCGATCACGACGACGGGGACAAGCTCATCTCCATCCCTAGACAGAGCTCTGGGACGAGTCATCGCATAGAGCATGTAAAGCTCTGGCGTAGACATCGTCCCCGGCTCATATCTGGCCAAAAAGGTAGTCGCCATGAGGCGCTGGGCAATGCGTAGGCAGGGATGTACGATGGCCGAGGCCTTGGCCCTACTAGGGTCAAAGGCGGCGTGCAGACCCGTGATACGTGCCCAGAAGGCACCGGCGTCGAAAGAGGGTGGAGGGATATGTGTGGGGCCATAACCGCGATCGGCTCCGGGGACTGCGGGCCAAGAGAAAAATGCTCTCATCATATCGAGAGTGACCTGGCACTCTCGATCCATGAACCGGAATGAGCATCCCTCATCGGTCCGGGCGATAGAACTCAGAACCTCAAGTGTCGGACGGGTAAAAGTATCCGCCGACACCTGGAAAAAATCTCGCCAGCCCACGTTGTCGTACAACGTGAGCATCCCCTCAAGTACCCCCAGGCGTCCTAGGTCAGCGAGGTGTGCGAACCTGGAGGGTACGATCGAGCGCTGGGAGATACGCTCGAAGACGGCGCGGTGTGCGTCGTCTCGGAACGTAATCCCGAGCGGCCCGACCAGTGGAGCCGGTGGTGGTGGCTGTGGATCGGCGGGGAGAGGCTGTGCGGGCTGTGGGTGCGCTGCAGGCTGTGCGGGGTGTGCGGGGCCTGCAGGCTGTGCGGGGTGTGCGGGGGACGGTGGAGGAGAGTCCTCCAACTCGTGGGAGGGGCCGGCATCATCCGACCGCTTCCGCTTGGCGGAAGCTCTCTTCGACCGCGGCCGTGTCCGGGGCGGCATATCTGCCCCGAGCGCGCGCCGAAAAAGTGAAAAGTGCGGCGTGTGCACAAGAGTGGAAAGAGTTTACCCAAACACGCCGCGAGTGCTAAGTAGTGGAAGCGTGCGAAGTCCGCGCCTCCACGAAGTCCTGAGCAGCCCGTAGAAACTCCCCTGAGCTCCCCTAAGCTCCAAAAAGCAACCTGCGCATGGAAAAGCGATATCAGCGAGTAATAATCAAAATGTATGGAGCAATAGGGGTATAACAGATAGGTATAGGAATTGATTTGGGTTAGGGGGGCGTTTAGCACATGGATCCTCAAAATATACACGAGGAGAGGAGAAAACGGAGAAAATAAGCGAACCGGAGGTGATCGGAGGCGGGGCGGCCGGCGGCGACTCGGGCAGACTCCGGCGATGGGCGGCCGGCGACGGCAGGCCGAGCGGCGGCGGGCGCGGGCGAGTCGCTGGGCGACGAGGCGAGATCGGGCGAGGGTAGGCGAAGGGGCGCGGGCGGATTTGGGATTTTAGATTTCGAAATCCGCGCCCCTTCGTCACTTATATAATAGAGAGTTACGACTCGGCCGAGTGACGTGGTCACTCGGCCGAGCGAGGCAATAGAAATTTTCTCCCCGATATCGCTTCGGCCGAGTGGCTTTGCCAGCCTCGGCCGAGTGGAGTAAGTCCATTCGGCCGAGTGACCCAAGCTACTCGGCAAGACTCGCCCTAGGAGGGTATCCGTTTTACTCGGCCGAGTGAATAAATGTACTCGGCCGAGTAGCAGTTATATCGAAATCGAGAAAATAAACAGAGAGTTGGGTACAGCAGACTTCCCTCGTTCGTGAGCGGCTCGGCCGGACGAACTTCTGGACTCGGCCGAGTGACTAGTATACTCGGCCGAGTGAGCCTTGTATTCTGCTGTTTGTCTTCGTTTGGGCTCTAAACTCCGTCTTTCTTCCTCCAGTCGATTTCATGCTCCTCCTAGGCGTCGAACGCCTTCTTTGGGCGCTCCTCGTCGCCTCATTCATCTTCCTCATGATGGGTCTACCTATCTCCTTTCCTGTCAAGAAAAATGGACCCGTTATCACAAAATTTTTGGCGATCGACTCAAAACACTAAAAAAAATTTCTAAAACGATAATAAAGAAAAACGAAAATAAAGCAAAAACCGTCGGGTTGCCTCCCGACAAGCGCTCGTTTTAGGTCGTGAGCTCGACCCCCTATAATTTTCAATCAATGCGGGATGTTTGGTGCATGTGAGATGCACCCGTCAAACTTCCCGGGGAGCGCGCTTGGATTTGGACGTGGCGGCGTAGCGGTCTCCCTCGGTGGTCTCCTATCTCGAATAGTGTTGGGGGGAGGCTCCCCCAAGCTAGCATTTGCCCTGGTCAACGGCTTAGCCGGCGATGCCGATTTCCGTACCGGCGGAGCTTTCTTTGGAGACTTTGATTTCGAGAGCTTGCAAAGCTCTCGAATCCTTGCGACATCAGCGTCTCCTTCATCTTCATCAGCGGAGAAGTCGGGGGAATCATCATTATTGTCCTCATGGCCTAAATCCGGGCTTTCATCCAATTCTTCATCAAAAAGGGCACCAATTGAGTGAGGAATCGCCTCCTCTATCACCTCATCAAGGAGGTCCATATAATCGAGCTCCTCATGGTAAGGCATGTGCTTCATTGCCTTGGGAATGTGGAGTTCTACCTCGATGTTTCCGACGTTTAAGGTTAAGGTACCTTCGCGCACGTCGACGATGACTCCGGCGGTGGCGAGGAATGGGCGCCCAAGTATCAATGAGGTGTCTCCCTCCTCCTTAATGTCCATGATGACGAAGTCACATGGCAAGCATATTCCACCCGGGACTTGAAGTGGGATGTCTTCGGCAATCCCCACCGGCCTTGTTATCCGTCCATCGGCTAATTGAATGCGCATATCGGTGGGTTTCAACTTTGTCCCGGTGTTAAGCTTTAAGAACATGGAGAGGGGCATGAGACTCACACTAGCCCCAAGATCGACCAACGCCTTTTGAAGAGGCACGCCGCCCAACGTGCAAGGAATCCGAAAACTCCCCGGATCTTTAAATTTTGCCGGCTCCTTTTCTCTCTTGGTGAACCAAGAGCCCTCCTCGGCTAGCATGATCTTTTCCTTCCTCTTTCTCCCCGAAATCAAGTCCTTCAAGAATTTGGCATATGTGGGGATCTCGATGATGGCGTCAAGGAAGGGAATATTTAGGCTAACTCCTCTTAGGTACTCGAGGAATTTCGCTAGCCTTTTCTCCATTTTCGCTTTCGCTAGTCTTTGGGGGAATGGGACCGGTGGCATGAAGCGCCTCTCCTCAATTAATAGCTCCGCCCTAGATTTCTCCTTGTCTTGTGGCTCCTTCTCCTTTTCAATCTCAACTACCGGCTCAACCGGCTCCACGCTTTCCTCCACGGGGTCCTCAATAGGAATCATGGCGGGGGTAGTGTCCTTCCCGCCTCTAGTAGTAACGGCAACTACGGCATTGATGTGGCCCGTGTTGCCCCGTGGGTTTTGCTCCGGTTGCGCCGGCAATCTTTGAGTGTTCCGATTAAGCAATGCCAATTGCTCCGATATTTGAGCCACTACGGTGCTAAGGGAGTCTTGCCCCGCCTTCAAAGTAGCATTCACCTTGTTTTGCTCAACCATGAACGCCTCCACTCTAGTTTCAAAATCGGATCTTTGTGGAGCTTGTGGAGGGTTTTGGTTTTGATTCCTCCACCCTTGGTTGTATCCGGGAGGCCTATAAGGTGGGACTTGTTGCTTTGGTTGGAAGTTTTGTTGTGGAGGTCCCCTCGGCGGATAGTATTGTTGTTGGGGAGGTGGTGGTCGAGCTTGATTAGGCGGTTGTTGTGGCGGGTTCAAAGCTCCTTCATTGTTGGCGTAGGAGAATCCCGGGTGATTTCTTGCGGCCGGATTGGACCAATACCCTTGGTTCCCCGCAACATATTGCACTTGCTCCAAGGATCCTTCTCCTTGCTCTCCTCCCGAATACATGGCTTGAGATTGGTCTTGCCAATCACTCATTTGGCTTGCCGGCGTGGAGGTGGAAGGGCTTCCTTGAGGCTCCGTGATGAATTTCTCCAATCTCTCCACCACCTTGTGGAGAGAATCGAATTTGCTCGTAAGCTCCGCTACGGCCTTTGCCTCGTAGATGCTAGTCGGCTTTAAGGAGGACGTAGAGTGTCCTCGCTCATCGCCCCATTGTTGGTTATTAGAGGCCATCTCCTCTATTAGGGCCGTAGCTTCCTCGGGAGTCTTTGACAAGATTGCACCATTCGCCGCGGCATCAATAATTTGTTTGGTCCCCGGTTGGAGACCGTTGTAGAAGCTGTGCACTAACTCCCAATCTTCTATACTGTGGTGCGGGCACTGGTGCTGCAAATCCTTAAATCGCTCCCAAGCTTCATAGAGCGTCTCGTGTGGTCCTTGCTTGAAGGACATGAGAGCGCTCCGGATCTTCACCGTCTTGGATGGTGGATAGAATTTATCAATGAATGCATCCGCCAACCCGTCCCAAGAGGTGAAAACTCCGTCAGCTTGCGTCCTCAGCCAATAGAGTGCTTTGTCCTTTAGCGTGAAGGGGAAGAGGCGCAGTCTGATGGCATCAATCGGGACCCCCGGCATTTGGAAAGTGGCGCACTTCGACAAGAATGATTGGATGTGGTAGTGGGGGTTCTCGTGAGCGTTCCCATGAAAGGGGTCTTGTTGCATCAAAACCACCAATCCCGTCTTTAGCTCGAAGTTCTTGTCGGCCGCCAACTCCGGCACGGCGATGGATGACGTAGTAGAAGAGGTTTTAGGCCGAAGCCTATCGCGAATAGATACTATTCTCGCCATCCTCGCCGCCAATTCTTCAGGAGTTTCCCGGTTGGTCATAAACCCCCCTTCCGGATATTGTCTCCTTTCCACTCTGAGTCTCCGCGCGGTACGTTCGATCTCGGGATCGAATAATAGGGCTTCGGGGTCCGCCGTAGATCTCGTGTACATGCACAGTGAAAATAGAGTTTCAAAGAGATGATTAGTACCGTGGAAGGGTTAGGTAAAAATAGCAAAGGAAAGAATAATGGTAAAAAAATAAAAAATAAAAAAAGGAAAATAAAAGAAAGAAATAGCTAGGTGAAAAAGAATCAAACGCAATCGCCTCCCCGGCAACGGCGCCAAAAACTTGATCGCGCCCCGGCGTACACGTCCCGAGGCGACGGTTGTAGTTTTACCGCAAGCGCACGGTGTAGCGGCGAGCGGGTATCGAACACAGGGAGGACGAATGACCGTGCTTGCTCCTAATCAACCTGGCTATTTAGAGGGATAATTGCCTTGGGCGATCCTGTCACAATCGTCAGACAAAAGTGCGAAATATCAAATCAAATAGAGAACGCCTAGGGAATGGGGAATCCCCACTACTCACCGTATTTCACAATCGTGGTTCACCGGTATCGAAATCGCTAGGATGAGAATTCGGATGGACTAGTTGCAACTAAATGTGGAACCAAGCTCACGCTCTCGCGCTGTTGCCGGTCTATAGCTATCCTAGGTTTGGGTCCAATCTCTTGCAAACCCTAGCCTAGGGAAGCTAGCATTAGGATCAACATCATCGTCCAATTGCGCACCGAGCCCAATCTCTTGCAAACTCGGTCCACAATCTAGATTAGGATAGTTCCTACCCGTCCAATCTCTTGCAAACGGGTATCGGCACGGAATTGCAACCGGAGATCCTAGCATCGGTCCAATCTCTTGCAAACCGATACTTCGAAAATCCGACTCCAACCCAATTCGGATTTCTAGGGCTTCCTATCGAATTGGGATCCAATCTCTTGCAAATCCCAATTGATGTGAATACCTAGCTATCCGTAGTGATTCGATCCCAATCTAATCCCTAATAACAATCCTAGCTCAATTTCTACCGATTCAACACAAATACGAAATTGGGCTTGCAGGGTTCATCCCCACGCCCCAAGACGTGGAGACTACTCACTAATCATAGCAATAGCACAATAATTTGCAAAGAAATAGACAATGGAATTCATCACAACAATGATATAAACAATAAAAATAGAGTTTTTGTGGAAGAAAAGTGCAAACCAATGTAGATCTTCAATCAACCCAACAAAAATCCAAGTTTTTCTCTTCACCAATCACAATTAATAAAGCTAAAAAGTAGATTCAAAAAGCTGCAAAAAATCTGAGAGGAGGCTTTCAAAACTAGGGTAAAAACAGAGCTTAAATAGCCCCAAAAATCGTCCAAAAATCCTGACCAAAACGCCCCTGCACAGCCTGTTTTCCGCAAATTTCGCTACAGGTAGCGCATCGCACTCGGCCGAGTGACAAAAGTCACTCGGCCGAGTGAAAACCCTGTAAATTTTCCAGTAAGTCGGGGACTTCAGGGGTCTTCAGTTCGGGGGTGGCTCGGCCGAGTGAGTTGTCGTCACTCGGCCGATGGCTTCACTTCACTCGGGCGGACGGAATTTGCCACTCGGCCGAGTGGGTCTTCTGAAGCTCAGATGGCCGAAAAACAGTAACTTCGGTCTTTTTGAGGGCCTTCGTCTGGGCGCCACTCGGGCGGACGTGGTAGCGTCACTCGGCCGATGTGGTCTCCGTCGCTCGGCCGAGTACACATGGAAGTCGTGTCTGAACGGGTCGACCGAGCAGTGTCTCGCTGGTCGGCCGAGTGGCTCCTCCACTCGGCCGAGTGGGCCACAAAAAATGCCCAAACTGGTCGTTTTGGCCTCCTCGTCGCTCCGGCGACGTCCATTCTTCTTCCGCTCCTCTCCAATAGCAAAATACCCCTCGGGGAGGTCGTCGGTGGCCGTCTAGATTACACGCATCTCGAGATCACTCCTAATCGCGACAAATCACCTGAAATGCGACAAAAACAACAAATCGTGAAAAGCATCGCAATATCGTCGATATATCGTGAAAAACATAATTTGGGCGATCAAAATGGCATGCAAACATGCGGGAAAAAGGGTGTAAAATAAGGAGTGATCAGTAGCTTATGGCTTGAGATCTGAGAGTATAATCTAGCGACCCCTTCCACTTCGTATTCTTTTATTTCATTTCCCTTATTTTTCATCTCCCGAGTTCGTCTTTTTACTTATCTTCCTCGAGGACGAGTAAGAGTTAAGCTTGGGGGATTTTGATCGGTCCATATTTTACACCTTTTTTCTGCATATTTGCATGCCATTTCGATCACCCATATCACGCTTTTCACGAGTATTCGACGATATTGCGTTACTTTTCACTATTTCTTGTTTTTGTCGGATTTCAGGAAATATGGAGCGATCGGGAGCAAAAAGGAGCTTAAGGGACTCGCACCCACTCCGGAGCGTCACCCAAGGCTCTTTTCAGGGCTATTCGGCGATGGGAGACGGGTGGAAGAAGAAGGAACTCAGTAGGAGCGACGAGGAGGAGCAACAGAGAAGATTGGGCGTTTTCAGCATGCCACTAGGCCGAGTGAAGGAGTCACTCGGCCGAGCAAAGAAGCCCGCTCGGCCGGCCAGATCGGACACGCAGCAGATTGAGTATCAGTGTGCACTCGGCCGAGCATCGCCATCACACTCGGCCGAGCATGGAGACACCACTCGCCCGAGTGGCATCACGATGACGGCAAGTAAAAATCCCAGACTTACTGGAATCCGTCAGGCGATTGAGGGTTCCGACTCGGCCGATTACCGAATGCCCCTCGGCCGAGTGAGTAAAGCCACTCGGCCGAGTCACCTCCGAAGAAAGGCCCCCAAGACCCCTGACTTACTGGAATTTTACAGGGTCTATCACTTGGCCGAGTAGAGAAGCCCACTCGACCGAGTATAGAAGTCAACTCGGCCGAGTTATGCCGAGGACATGCAACGCCCAGATTTTCAGACAGCCTCCCACTCTTCTGAAATCTGCTATCATTCCAGCAAGCAAAGTATTTTTCTCATATTTTTTATGGATAGTAGACTTCATGACGGTTCCAACGCCGCCAAGAACGTGCAAATCGGAGGTCGGATGAAATCTGGGGAATTTCTGCAAGTTGATGCTGCAGTGCTGGAATTTGCATGTCAGTGTCACTCGGCCGGGTCACATATTCCACTCGGCCGAGTGCGGCCTGGGCCCAGATTTTAAGTTGCGGTTTGGGCTGTTTTTGGGCACGAATTTGAGGGGTTTTCTAGGGTTTTTTGCTAGGGTTTTGGGGGAGTATTTAAGGGGTTTGTAGCCACCATTAGAGGGGATCCCCATTATGTTTTATTAGAGTTATTTTTGGAGGTTAGGCCATGCCCTAGGCCCCCTCTTGGATCAAAAAGCTTGTATTTGGATTGGAATTCTCCATCAAAGCTAAGTATTTCTATTCTTATTATTTGAATCTTTGATTTGCTATCTTTTTACATGCAAACAATTGTTTTTATTGATTCCTATATCGTTGTTGCTATGCTTGAGTAGATTTGATGTTCTAGGGCATGTGGATGAACCCTATGGATCTAAGTTCATATTTGTGATGAATGAATTTCTAAATTGCTAGGATTGCTAGGAGGTTAGGTTGTGATTGATTTATTACGGATAGCTAGGGATTTCCATCGATCTAGGGTTTGCAAGAGATTGGATTCTAATCGATGGGAAGGCCTAGATATTCGATTTAGGTTTACAATTGGGTTTCTCTAGATTTGGGTTGCAAGAGATTGGACCAAAGCTAGGAATTTTAATTGTAAATCTATACCCATATTCGTTTGCAAGAGATTGGACGAATACGAATTATCACAACCTAGATCGTAACTCGAGTTTGCACGAGAGTGGGCTCGAGGAGCGATTGAACGATGACGTCGATCTTCATGCTAGTGGCTTAGGTTAGGGTTTGCAAGAGATTGGGTTCTAATCTAGGTTGCTATAGACCGGCAATAGCGCGAGAGCGTGAGCTTGGTTCTATATTCAGTTACGACTAGTTCACCTCAATGCAAGTCTAGTAATATTGAGATTCACTATTTACGATGATGTATGACGATCCGTAGTGGGAATTCCCTAGCCCTAGACGTCTTTATTTGATTTTATATCCCCATACTTTGCCCGACGATTGTGACAGGATCGTCGCAAGGCAAATTCCCTCTTTCATTATATTGTATTTGAATCAACATTTGACCTATTTCTCTATCTCCGACATCGACATCCATCACCATTGCCATTACACCATTCCATATCCATCTCCACCAATAAAACATTCGTAGTCAAACCAACCTAGGATAGATTGGAACCAACACCACCTCCTCGTGTTCGATACCCGCTCGCCACTTTGCCGTGCGCTTGCGGTAAAACTACAATCGCTGCTCCGGGACGTGTATTCGGGGCGCGATCAGTGACACCTTCCGGATTAATGGTGTCACGACAGAGGCTATCCGTCTGAAGCTGTTTCCCTTCTCTTTGCGAGACAAAGCCAAGCAATGGCTTAGGGGAAAGGACCCCAACACTTTCAACACCTGGGAGAAGCTCTCCAACGCTTTTCTGACGAAGTTCTTTCCTCCGGGGAAGACCATGAAGTTGAGGAGTGAGATCTCCTCCTTCTCCCAGGCCAGCCACGAGTCCTTGCATGAAGCTTGGACGAGATATAAGGAAATGCAAAGAAGATGCCCTCACCATGAGCTTCCGAAGTGGCAGATTATTAATCTGTTCTACAATGGGTTGAGGGATGACCTGAAATCTTCTATGGACGCCGCGGCTGGGGGTTCCTTCATGTCTAGGAGCGAGGAAGATGCCGGTCATATTCTGGAAAATATGGCATCCAACAATGAGCGGTGGTGTGACGAGAGAGCCACACCAAGATCCGGGGGTATACACAGAGTCGAGGACGTCGACAAACTTTCAAGCAAGTTCGACTTGCTTTCGACCCAGATCTCCGCACTAATGGTAGGAGCCGGTGGGGCCGGTACACAGCAAATTTCTGCGGTAGAGTCCGAATTCTTTGGGGAATTCGACTGTGGAGACATCTCACCACCGTTGGATCAGGCGAGCGCACTATTTTACAACCCCACGGGAAATGCGCCGTATCCGCCAAGGACCAATTCCAACCCGGCCTACTCTCCAAACAACCGGAAGCACCCAAACTTCAGTTACCGGCCACCATTTCAGCCCTCGCCGCCTCAGCAGCCGCAGCAACAAACTTATCAGCCGGCTAGGCCACAACAGAGTCAGGTTCAGCAGCAACCATTTCAGCAGCAACCTCAGCAGCAATTTTATGCCCCCAGGAACCAGCAGCCATTCCAGCAGCAGCAGCAGTATGGCCAACAGAGGGCCGTCTCTCCGGTTGAGTCTCTCTTGACTCAATATATTACCAACCAGGAGAAGATCAATCAAAAGCTGGAAATGGGTCAGCGGACCCTCACGGACCAAGTAACCCAGCTGGGGTTACAAGTGGCGAACCTTTCAAGGTCACAAAACCAATTACCGCCACAACCGGAGGTGAACCCGAGGGGAGCAACCCAAACATCGGCACTCGTGCACGAGCACGCAAATGTGTCCGCTATCGTTCTGAGAAGCAGGACACAAATTCCTACTAGAGTGCCGCCTAGCAAACCGGAAGCACCATTGGTCGTTGAGAGACCGATCGAAAAATCAAACGACGCCGGTGCTTCGTCATCAGATCCTATGACTTCGGAGGGAGTCTCTGAAGAAGAGAAGAAGAAGAAGGAAGAAGGGAGCCTGAAAGTGTTCAAACCCGTTGTGCCATTTCCACAACGGTTAGCTCAGGCCAAAATTGATGAGAAATATGGCAAGTTCTTCGCCATGGTCAAGGACCTGAGCCTGCAAATCCCCTTCCTAGAAGCAATCGAAACAATCCCCTCCTATGCAAAATTCCTGAAGGATTTGGTGATGAGAGGGTCTAGAAAAGAGAAAGTAGTGTTGACGGCGGAGTGTAGCGCTCTTATCCAGAGGGCAAATCCGCCGAAACTTAAAGACCCGGGGAGCTTCTCAATTACTTGCACGATCGGGGCAGTAAAGATTCATCGTGCACTCGTCGATCTCGGAGCGAGTGTTAGTTTGATGCCCTTGTCGATGTATAGAAGGATAGGAATGGGTGATTTGGAGCCCACCGGTATAACCCTACAACTAGTTGACCGGTCGGTCAAATATCCGGTGGGGATTGTGGATGACCTACCCGTCAATGTGAAAGGGGTGCATGTGCCAGTGGACTTTGTAGTCATGGACATGCCTGAAGACGCACACACCCCCATCATCCTGGGACGGCCTTTCATGGCCACTGCTGGCGTTTTGATTGATGTAAAGAACGGAAAACTCTCTTTAAACGTCAGCGGAGAAAAAGTTGAGTTTGATCTGGGGTTGTCCATGAAGTACCCCGATCCCCCTGATGACCCTCGGTGTAATTTGCTTGAGGTAGAAGAAGAAAAGGCCGCTGAAGAGAGCTCCTGGGAGATTCTCTTAAGAAACCCCCCCCCCCCCCCCCCCCCCCCCCCCCCCGATGACTTGGGGGATTCAGAAGATGGAGACGGCCCCAAGGACAAAGATGCTGCTGGGAAAACAAGTGCAGCAAGAACGACCCCTCCCGGGTTCCCCAAGGCTCCTCCTACGAGGAGAATGGGAAAAGAGCCCATGGACCTCACTAAAGACGAGGTCAGGATCCTAAAGAAGATGGCGGGAAGCGCCAACACGAAAGAGAAACCCACGGATCCCAAGAACAAGGAGAGGGTAGTTGAGCAAATATTTCTCCAGCCGCTGACTACTCCAAGGGCCTTCAGCTCCAATGAAGAAGAGATGCCGAACTTCGGGCATCACCCGTATCAACCACCGTGAACATCTCTTGCGGGCGTCGAGCCAACGACGTTAAACAAGTGCGCTTCATGGGAGGCAACCCATGTTCTAAACTTTTTCCCCAATTTTTAGCGTTATTTTTGACTTTATTTTATCTACTTTTATAAATAAAATCAGCCGTGAGAAGATCCGTTCAGGGACTTAGACAATCTGTTGGCTTTTGCAGGAAACAAAGCCCCAACCGATCGGTTGATAACTCACCCGATCGGTTGGGATGTATCTGATACATGCCGAGATCTGTCCCCATATGACCCGATCGGTTGAGGAATGAAGAGACCGGGTGACAGACCGGGTGAGCTAGGGAGAACTCTCGGAAATTTTTGGGGAATATCAACCGATCGGTTGAGTTCGTGCGCGATCGGTTGACGCGACCGGGTGAGCAGCCCTAAGTTCTCGGGAAAATGAGTGGAGCGGCCAACCGATCGGTTGACAAGCCAACCGACCGGTTCGCCTGTAGAATTTCTTCGGTAAGTATTTCAACCTAACCGGCAACCGATCGGGTGACAAGTCACCCGATCGGTTCGACTCAAAACCCTATAAATACCCCCAACCGCCCGTTCGATCCGCACTCGCCATTTTCGAATCCGGATCCGCCGTTTCACCTCTCCCTCATGCGCCTGCCCTCTTTCTTCCCTTCAATCAACCTCAATCACCTTTTCCCCCATCCCCCTACCCATCCACCATCGATTTCTCTCCATTCTCCTCGATTCCACCAACACACAAAACCCTAACCTCCACCCGTTTTTCCCCAATTTTGAAACTTGCTGAAGAGATCGCTGCGGCTTCACAGCATGCTCCAATCGAGTAGCATCGGGGCGTCTACGAGCAACTATCTTCATCTTATTTGGGTAAACTCGCTCCTTTGCTTAATTTTAATCTTACCCCAAATATTCCATTTGCTTGTTGGTCGTATTTCGTGTTTGTATTGAATTCATTGTACTCTTACGTACCTACGCACACGAACGACACCCGCACAATGCCTCCCCGCCGTGTTAAGCCCACCGACGCCAGTTCTTCGAACCCTAGGCCCACCCGTCGTACCCGTCGCACACAGCCCACCACCTCCAACCCATCCACCACACCACACACCACTTCCCCACCTCACGTTTACGATCCCGAATATGGGATGCAATTCCAAACCGATGACCATGCCGACCGATTCGCGGCCATGGTCCTCCTAGCTGGTCAGGGTGGTCGGATAACCGAGGAGTCCGTCGACCGAGACCTCCCGTTTCTTCAAAAGCTTCATTCGCCACATCCGTGAAGACCCACCCGATGTCTCCGAGCTCCACATTCCACCCCCCACGACTCCTGGTCCTCAGCGCAGGCCCCCGTCACCACCCCCTAAGAGTGGTGCCCCTGCTTGATTTTTCTCTCCCACTTTTGCCCCCCCATATTTGTGCCCATCTGTCTTTTCGGGGCCCTGCTTTGTCTCTGTCGGGGGGGACTATTTGCGTCTTGCTTTCTGAATTCACCTCTTTTGTTTTTGACTCCCCCTTGCATATCTCTGGATTTCATTGATCATATCATTTTGCTAGCACTGTCTGGTTTAGCTTGGGGGACGTCTACTTTTGTGTGCTGTCGTGTTTTGTTTGTTTTTCTCATTTTTGTGTGTGTGCTTGCTTTTCATTTTTTGAGTGTCGTGTCGTGTGGTTTTATTTTTATTTTTATTTTCGTGTTGTTTGATTTTTGATTTTGATCTTTCTTTCTTTTTCAGTTTCATCTATGTGTTTTCCTCGTTTTCATTTCTTTTTGTGTCAGTGCGTATTCCCCCCCCCCACTTTCATTGCCCTCTCGTACTCACTCATATTGCATTGAGGGCAATGCAAACTTCAGCTTGGGGGAGTCGCACTGTATGCGTCGTTTGAGTCCTTCTTTTTCGTTTTTTTTTGCGTCGTTTTCATCGTGTTTTTATTTTTTCTTTTCTTCTTTTTAGATCTTTCTCCTAGAGATGAATCCTATGATGAATCGCCACAAAGTCACACACACCTAGCATTGCATCGACAATCACACTCACTAACCCTAGGATTTCGAGTCATCTTGCATTTCACGCATTGTGGGTCCACCTAGCTTTCTTGTGAGTCGTGCGTCGTGCCTATCTATTTGGTGTGCTTCTGCTTTTTGATTTTACTTTATATACCTGTCCAGGAATGACCCCTAGATTATCATGCTTCGATTTGAATATGCGGTATTTGTTTCTACTATATGCATGCTATATTTATATCGTATATTTCAATTCGCATGCGTCGGGATTCCACAACTAAGGACTAGGATAACCCATTTAGCCTATGCTCTATTTAGCGAGAATAGTTTCCTTTGCCCGAGTGTTTAGATTTCGACTTCTTTTTTGTTTTACTTGGTGCAAATCCCCTCGTCGTGTACCGTTCTCCCACTTGGGAGAGTACACATGTGTATAGCCAAAAACCCAAAAATCCAAAAGAAAAATAGAAAACAAAAGGAAAAGAAAAACCCAAAAAGAGAAGAAAAGAAAATTTTTGTATAGCCAAGAAGCTAAAAAAAATACAAATGCCCAAAACCCAAAAAAAATTTCCGTGTGAATATTTTTTCTACTTGCCGAGAATAAAGGGAAGGCGAGAATTTGCACCGAGTGTTCTACTCCACATCATCTCAACCCCCATCGTTATCGAAAACACTTGGCTTAGGAACTTTTTAGCTAGTATCTAGGCTGTAGTGGCGTGATTTCCGTAACCCTAGTTGTGGGGTCCCCGATGCATGATACGCTTCTATTCTTACTCTTCTCATGCATGCTTGAACTTATATTCGCCGCTTAATTCAATTCGAATCGATATTTGGGTCATATCTTGGATTTGTGTATATCGAGCCTCATAGCACATTGGAGAAAGCGACACCATTTGCTAGCACACGACCACACTCACTCGCGCTTCACCGCGTGGGCCCACGACACTTATTTGGACTCGTTTTCCTAGGTTTAATGGTGTGATTTGGCGTTTGCTTGCTTGGTGTGTCGTTTTTGATTTTGGTGGCTCTGATGGACGATCTAGGATTTAGAGTTTTCTTTTTCTTTCTTCCTCTCTATTTTTCCCTTCCGAGCTACTACTCTCACTCGTCTTCCTCGAGGACGAGGAAGAGTTCAGCTTGGGGGATTTTGACGTGCGTTTATATTTCATATATTCACGCACGTTTTCTTTTGTGTTTCTCCGTGTTTTTCCGCCGTCTTTTATTCGTTTTCTTGTATTTTCTCGTTTTCTTTCACTTTTCTTTGTTTATCCATGATTGCAGGGGATTGACCACGTAGGGGACGTTTAACGATGATATCCCAAGTCCCCAGAGCAACGGGAGAAGTCACGCGTGATCCAGGGGGTCAAACGTCGAAGAATTCATCTTTCAGCCCCTCACCCGGTCGGTTGGTCATCTCCAACCGATCGGGTGATGCACGCGTGCACCACCCGGTCTCAGCCGGAGCTCACATGGAAGTCACCCGACCGGTTCGCAGACCGGTTCAGCGGGGGCTTGTTCTCTGTTTTCTCGAGCAAAATGCCAACCGATCGGGTGACTCTCACCCGATCGGTTCATCTGTAGCTGAAGATGAAGAGCTGAAGACACGGGCGCCAAACCGATCGCTTCACCCGACGGCTCCAAGATCCAACCGGTCACTCAAGAACTCACCCGACCGGTTCATGTGATCGGGTGAAAGCTCGCCGTTTTCTGTTATTATTTTGTAACGGATCAACCGATCGGTTGACTTGTCAACCGATCGGTTGATGTGAGAGTCTATAAATAGAACCCCTAGGGTTCCAGAAACGAGAGCTGCTAGTTTTTTACTGTTTTCTCACTTTGTGACGGCTGTAATTGTTACTCTTTTGTAAGTTTTCAGATCTTTCTCAAGTTTTAGTATTGTCTTATCTACTCTATTACTTCCGCATTGCAATTATCCGATTATGATTCCAACGGTTAATTTTTATTTAGATCGCTTTTTCATGGATTTTTGTGAGTAGTTCCCAAATCTGGGATTTTGGTTGAAACCCCTTCGGGGGCTCTTCCCGATGCGTCCATAGGGTTAGGAAATCGATAGGGATTAGGAATCTAACGGTTACGCGGGGTGTTTCATTGTCATCGGTGGGAAAAAGACCGCCTTTGACCGTTGGGCCAAGGGGGAATAAACTTGGCGGTTGACTCCCTAGCCATAGCTCACACCCATAGCGTAGACGTCGAATCCTAGCACGCAGAAGCGGCAGGATGAGACGTTGGGAGTTATCATTGCGGGCTTAGTGCTCCCGGGATCGATCAGTGTTAATGGACACAGGAGTGCCCACTGATCGAATCCGGGAAGTCCGGTGTATCATCCTGGGCACCGACCGGAATATCGGGCCCATGGGATGCCGGTACCACTTTCAGAGGTAACGTCTCACCATTAGACCCTAATCCCGATCGTTATCCATACCCGTAGGCCGTGTTGGCGAGAGCCATTCGTCGGAGCGGAAACCAAAGTCCAGGGTTTATTTCTTTATTGTTCATACCCTTTATTTCTTCCCGTGACAACCATTTACCGATTCGAGCTAGCTCACCCCTCGGGGTGATTTAGGTCCTACCTGACCCAAGCACAAGCACAACCTCGCCTCCCTGAGTTCGATATTCCCGCACCCTACACTAACCGTGCACTTGCGGTAAACCGACACCGCGCCCACACCGCAGATAGCGGGGGCGCCGGTCAAAACCTCCGCCTAGATTTCGGATCCAGAATCCGAACTCCTTTGCGGCTTTGCTAGAGCCCGTAGGAGTAAGGCAGAAATTTAGGGAGAAGAGAAATATTAATTTAAGCTTAGATCCGAGCGTGCTCCAACATTTACGAGAGCCGCTCAGATCTAGAGCTTGGGACGAGTTTTGAGAAAGGGGGGAGACCCCTATTTATATAGGCGGCGGACTCTCCCCTTTTCTAAAAATCCGATGTGGGACTAAACAATGAGTTAATTAAAATCAAGTTAGTTTGCACTTCACAAAGTGCAAACTTCCGTGAATTTTAACTCACTCACCGTTGAGCTTCAAGATTGATACAACCTATCAATACGACGAGCGTTCAACGGTGAACGCATAGGAAAAAACCGTTCGTCAATCGGAGTTCGTTTGACCCTCCAATTGAGTGTTCAAACATCAGCCCAAACACACCCAAAACACAAAACTGCAGCAGTCAAGAAATTCTGCCTAGGGTTCGCAACCCTAGGCGTGTGGCGCCCACCAGTGGGCCCCACTGACTTGACTTGCATGCGCAGCCCTGCCTCGGCGCGTGCGGCGCACGCGCCCAGCTGGCGCGTGCGCCCGCGCCTGGCGGGCGCCCGCGTCAGTGGGTGGGCCCGCTGACGTGGGCGGGCCCGCTGACGCAGGCGTCAGCCTGCGTCAGCAGGCTGACGTACGTGTCAGCGGCCCCCCCCCCTTTTTCTTGGGCCTGGGTTTATTTAATCACCCCCTTTTGGGCTGATGGGCTTTGGGGTTTACATAGTTTTGGCCATAACTTTTATGTTTGGCGTCCGATTTGGACGCCGTTCGAACCTGGGTCTAGACCGGAATATTTCCGTCTTACCCGTGAACTTTTCCTTGCGTTTATATTATTAAATATTGTATTAAACAATTTAATACACATTTAATTGCTTTTGCATCAAATGCAAAATAGTCCCTATCTAAGCTTAAATTACCATATTGCATCAAATGCAATTATTCCATCCCTTGCATCAAAAATGCAAAATATTCTCCCTAACTAATTTCTACCTATTATTAGACGAAGGTCGCACTCTTTGTGTGACCCTACGGCCTGACCCTACTACAGGTTGGGCTCGAAGCCCTATACGACAAAGACCACGAGCAGTGGCTGCCGTCCCTGTTTCAGCATCATCATAATGTGGTTAGCTCATCAACATGAGAATTGTCGGGACCACCCTGACCGTGTCTGTGATGATTTCTGCAGTTATAGTCTCTTCGTCTAAACTGTGTCGTGTAGATCAAGTCTGGGGTACGGTCAAACTGTCAACCTCAATAACTTGACTCAGGTTAGTTTCTATCAATCTTTAGTCAATAAATGTTGGACTTCTTCCAACATACTCTGCGCAGAGTTTTTACTAAAGACCGAACTAACTCTACGACACTAACTCCCATTGACTGGGAGAGACGAATCCTCTCTTGGTCATTACTCACCTCGTACGTTTCAATTGACACCCAATCAAAAGACCTTGCGACCGGCATTGCCTCGAAGCTAGGTCAGTTGATATAAGTGGCACCGTTCACGCACAGGTTTGTCAAAATGACCTCAAGTCAAAAGACCAACTATCATATCATCCCTCAGAGTTATCACTGACAAATTGGTCAATATAACCATATGATAACTCTAGTGGATCGTTCAGTGAACTCATTCTAATGAGCACCTGTGTCTCGTCTTCGACTTCGCCAAGTCAAGCGATCATGAGATCATCGCCACCGCTTAAAGGTGAAGACTAAGACACAATGGTCTATCCGATGTTTCGATATCCTTGTCTCGGAACATCTACAACCACAAACCATTTTAGACTTATGCTACAGACGGTCAAACGTTTCTCCATGATTGAGATACTCATCTCGATACCCGTTTGACCTTGCATAAAGTCTCAGGACTTTACCCAAGTTGATATCTAATGTTAACTACATTACAATATAACTTAGATAAATTATTACCAAACAGCTTACTGTTATTTCGAACAAGATGTTTGTGCTATTCACACAGGAATAAATGGCCTCGAGGGCATAATATTCCTACATCTTCCACTTGCACTCAGGCCCATTTATCTCGATATCTAATATCGTTTTTACACATAAGTTTTCCTGACTTCATGTGATAGAGCCTTCGTGAGTGGATCTGCCAAAACCGTCTACTCTATAGACTTAAACGGTTTCTATGTTTATGTTAGACCAACCTTTTGAATCTCATTCAAATAATTCATTTGGTCTATCGGAATCTATAATATTTTATTTCCCTGGATCTTATCCAGTTCATCGTACCTTACGATAATCATTTAAATTTGTTAATGGTCATTTTAAATGGCTCATATCTATTCTTGATAAAGTATCAAACCTTTTGATTACTTAGTCAAAATGTATGTTCCATCTCTTTGATGCCTTGCATGTAATTTATACGCTCCCACTGACCTTGAAACTTCTTTGGCTAATTCATATAAGTTGGTCTGTCTAAATCATATTTAGAAAAACGAACTTATAAGTGAATGCTCCAATTTTCATGGTCAACTTAAGCGTTTTACATCGGCTTTGGTCCGAGTAGATCTGTACACATCTGTTGGCGAAACCGGTTTCATCATAATCCGTTTTAAAGAAATTAGGATGAAAACCGTTCCCGTCCAACATTATTGTACTTCACTATTTTCTTTTCTGCATCAATCTTTTAAAGATTTACTTGCAGAAAGTGAGGAAACATTTTCCTTGGACACGTAAACTAAATTCCAAAATTTTATTTACGCATCGGACCTTTTCAGATTGCATCAAGTTTTAAATCGGAGTTACTACTCCGAATTTTATCCCGGAAGTTGACTAAGTCATCATCAGTTATGATGTTTAACTCGACTCTTCGTCTTACGAAATTCGAGTAATTTTACAACTTCCTTACGATTGATTTAATGAATATCTTATAGATAATGTCCTCATAGAACATTATCAAAACCTAGGCATTACTATCTGGGACTTAACCCAGAGGGAGGACTTAGCTCAGAGTCACTTACAATGGATCACACTAAATCTAATTAAGTGTGATTCATACCTTTTAACACACTGATGTGTTAACAGACTTGACCTGAGAGAAAATCACATTTTCTTTTGATTACTCAAGATTTTATGTAGCTAAGTATTTGACCATTCGATCTAATCGAATCAGTTTAAATACTTTAGTCATTTCGTTCTTTATTTTATCAGACTTGCGTTTCATCAAGAACACGTGTCTTAATAAAATATACGAATAACTTATTTTGTTAAAAGATAGACTCGGGTACATCAGTATGTACGAGACTGAGTTCGACAACTCATTCTCCCACTGTCTCACAGATGGGTTTCGACCATTGTATCTAAGAGGCTAAGACTCACAAGTGTCCATAGACTTCATAATACGAGAGGTCAGACCCCTCTTTATGTGACTTGTGAAGCTTAATCTCTTGATACGGCCTAGTCTAATTTTACCATATAAGTTTGCTACTATCTTGTGTATTTATATATTAACATTTAATATATATATATATAGTTATTTACAAATTACTTAACACAAAACATTACTTCAGAAGTAATGTGACGACATTCGTCAAAATGTGTTAGACGTTTTTGTATAACAACTTATTCAGAAATGTGACATCAAAATATGTCACGTTTTCATTTCCTCATACTTATGCCTCTACTAATGATAAATTAAACTTTCTCAATTGACTTTCCGAAGTGCCTTCTTCCTTTTCTAAATCACATTTAGATATCAACATAAATAAATAGCTATGCAAGCAACTTATGTATCCAAACGCTTGAGCTTTGCAATCTTGAGTGTAGCTCAAGAAGTTGCTTGTCTTAAGATCCGGTTGGGATACATAGTCTTGCACCGCTCATGCACTCGTATTCGACTCAAACGGTTTAATCGAATTCTCGAACTTTGCGGATCAAAATTGTTTGTCCATACAACCTTGAGGGTAGCTCGACAAGTTGTAGGGAGAAACATACTTTGAATGTCCTATATGTTCAAGCTGCCTCATATAGAGATGAGTGACATGTAGTTTTAATTTATTTATTGGACCCAGAACTTAATGAAATCATATTTCTTAAGTCTGTTCTTTAGAAGGTCATTTAATGTCAACGAGAATATAGTTTTAATTCTATCAATTAGAATTTAACTCGATATTAAATTTAATCAACTTATTGACCAGTTAACTAATTCCAATATTATCAATTGATTCTTTCTGTAAACATAGTCTTGCCCTAGTTTTGGCATATGTTCAATATTAAATATAGGTAGATTGGCTTTTATCTATCTATATCCTCCCACTATTTTTACGAACGTTTTAAAGCTTAATAACGAACGATTTAATCGAATCAAAATTAATGGGTAAGAGTTCCAATCACCTTGAGTCTAAACAACCTTGAGTGTAGCTCAACAAGTTGATTGACTCTGCGATCGGAAGATGACTCTTCATCGATCATATCGGATATGACTCTCTTAATCGGTTTTTGCCCCTAGCCATTCGTGATCATGAGTGTGCTCATCCAAATCATAATGTCTAGTCTAGTCGGACCCTTGTTTTCATGTCTAGCCTGACTTGCCCCTCAGCTCGGTGTATGCACGACACGTCGGTTTGGGTCAGGTCTTAGACTACATCTAGGCAGACTACATCCTTGACTAAACTTGCGCCGCCGCTCGGTGTATTCACGACAACGTCGGTTTGGGTCAAGTCAAGATGTCATCTTATGTATTTAAGAAGTTGGTTTCTACAAGGTTGCCATGTCACAGCTTGAGTGTATCTCAACAACTGTAACACGGGCCCTATAGTTGCTAACCCCTAAAACAAGGAGGCTTACGGCTAATCTTGAAAAAGATCATTAACGTATTTGACTTAGATATAGTCCAAGGTGTCATACAATCATGATTCGCGACATTGCGGTCCAGCGGAACTCAGCCAGGGAATTGACTAAGCCAGGATCACTATCCCTTAAAGGGTGATCCAGAACTCTTAGCCAAGCACATTGACTGGATCATGGTCCATTGAATGAAGCTTGTCATTTTTGTATGTATGCCATAGACTAAACAGCTTTTATTAACAACTAATTAATCCTATCAACTAGTTGAATCCTTAAATTCAAAATTTTAGGATTTGTTTAATAACTTTTATTAAGTCCTTATCAACTATAAGGTTCACGTGCTATCCTAATCGTTATTAGGATTTTAATAAATTTTTAACAACACTAAAAACGAAGTCCTTTAATGAGAATTAATTATAACAATTAGAATTAAAAATTTTCATTAAAAGGACTACCCTAATCAGGAATTAGGTCTTGAAGCATTGTTAATGTTTTATTAAAACATAGCATGTCATTAAAATTCAAGTAATAAAATTTTAATCATTTTTAATGGCTAACCTAAAGGGTTGTCTTGTGTTATCAAATAAGGGACAAGAAGAACTAGCCATTAAAATAAAGCTACACTAATTTATCGCATAAAGATAGTGCACAACTATTTAACAATTAAATAGACTAAGTTTATCGCATAAACAATTTTAGACTTTTAAAATCAGTTTTAAAAAATATCTTATAAATTTAAAACATTATTTTAAAAAATTTTCCATGTTCAAAAATTTATCATATACAATTTTTAAACATCTAAAACATTTTAAACTTATCCCCTAAATTTAAAGCCTTAAAATCAATTTTACAATTTATCACATAAATTTAAAAACACCATTTTAAAATTTCCATGCTTAAAAAATTTATCATATAAAATTTTTTAGGCATCCAAAATAAATTTAAACTTTTAAAGATTTAAAATTAGTTTTAAAATTATCACATAAAATTTAAAACGTCATTTTAAAAATTTTCATGTTCAAAAATATCAAAAAGAATTTTTGAACATCTAAAACATTTTTAAAATTTTATCTCATAACTTTAAAAACATTTGAAAAGCATTTAAAAGCATTAACAAGTTTAATGAAATCGCAGTACCTAGATCGACTACGCAAACCTAGGCTCTGATACCACTGTAGGGAAATTAGCGGTCCCTTAGGGCACAAAAACTCTAGTCCCGTCCTAAGTCGGACGGAACATAGACAGAAAAACAATAGCAGCGGAAGAAAAACTATGTTAATCTAAATTAACATGCAGTTGAAACATTTTTAACTTAGCCCTAAGGTCCAAGACCCTATGCCAAGATCTATGCCGACTTGGGATGGATCTGACCATCCCAAGAAGGATCTAGCCTACTGCGATTAAACTAAATTCTAATGCTAATAAAATACTTTAACCACATACCCGGAATCTCAGCCCTGGGGCAGGCGAGATGTTCCGCGCCGTCTTCCGAGCTGCTCCCGTCCCACGCCGAGCCGCTCCTTGAACCGCTCCCCGAACCGCTCCTCGAACCGCTCCGCATCGCGAGGCGATCAATCCCCGTGCCGCCGAGCCAACCACGCGCCGAAGAAAGTTTCACGCGAGTGAAACCTCCGCCTAGATTTCAGATCCAGAATCCAAACTCCTTTGCGGCTTTGCTAGAGCCCGCAGGAGTAAGGCAGAAATTTAGGGAGAAGAGAAATATTAATTTAAGCTTAGATCCGAGCGTGCTCCAACATTTACGAGAGCCGCTCAGATCTAGAGCTTGGGACGAGTTTTGAGAAAGGGGGGAGATCCCTATTTATATAGGCGGCGGACTCTCCCCTTTTCTCAAAATCCGATGTGGGACTAAACAATGAGTTAATTAAAATCAAGTTAGTTTGCACTTCACAAAGTGCAAACTTCCGTGAATTTTAACTCACTCACCGTTGAGCTTCAAGATTGATACAACCTATCAATACGACGAGCGTTCAACGGTGAACGCATAGGAAAAAACCGTTCGTCAATCGGAGTTCGTTTGACCCTCCAATTGAGTGTTCAAACATCAGCCCAAACACACTCAAAACACAAAACTGCAGCCGTCAAGAAATTCTGCCTAGGGTTCGCAACCCTAGGCGTGTGGGGCCCACCAGTGGCCCCACTGACTTGACTTGCGCACGCAGCCCTGCCTGGGCGCGTGCAGCGCATGTGCCCCGAGGCGCGTGCGCTGCACGCGCCTGTCTGGGCGCTGGGCGCTGTACGCGCCCGCGTCAGCGGGTGGGCCCGCTGACGCGGGCGGACCGCTGACGCGGGCGTCAACCTGCGTCAGCAGGCTGACGTATGCGTCAACGGCCCCCCCTTTTTCTTGGGCCTGGGTTTATTTAATCACCCCCTTTTGGGCTGATGGGCTTTGGGGTTTACATAGTTTTGGCCATAACTTTTATGTTTGGCGTCCGATTTGGACGCCGTTCGAACCTGGGTCTAGACCGGAATATTTCCGTCTTACCCGTGAACTTTTCCTTGCGTTTATATTATTAAATATTGTATTAAACAATTTAATACACATTTAATTGCGTTTGCATCAAATGCAAAATAGTCCCTATCTAAGCTTAAATTACCATATTGCATCAAATGCAATTATTCCATCCCTTGCATCAAAAATGCAAAATATTCTCCCTAACTAATTTCTACCTATTATTAGACGAAGGTCGCACTCTTTGTGTGACCCTACGGCCTGACCCTACTACAGGTTGGGCTCGAAGCCCTATACGACAAAGACCACGAGCAGTGGCTGCCGTCCCTGTTTCAGCATCATCATAATGTGGTTAGCTCATCAACATGAGAATTGTCGGGACCACCCTGACCGTGTCTGTGATGATTTCTGCAGTTATAGTCTCTTCGTCTAAACTGTGTCGTGTAGATCAAGTCTGGGGTACGGTCAAACTGTCAACCCCAATAACTTGACTCAGGTTAGTTTCTATCAATCTTTAGTCAATAAATGTTGGACTTCTTCCAACATACTCTGCGCAGAGTTTTTACTAAAGACCGAACTAACTCTACGACACTAACTCCCATTGACTGGGAGAGACGAATCCTCTCTTGGTCATTACTCGCCTCGTACGTTTCAATTGACACCCAATCAAAAGACCTTGCGACCGGCATTGCCTCGAAGCTAGGTCAGTTGATATAAGTGGCACCGTTCACGCACAGGTTTGTCAAAATGACCTCAAGTCAAAAGACCAACTATCATATCATCCCTCAGAGTTATCACTGACAAATTGGTCAATATAACCATATGATAACTCTAGTGGATCGTTCAGTGAACTCATTCTAATGAGCACCTGTGTCTCGTCTTCGACTTCGCCAAGTCAAGCGATCATGAGATCATCGCCACCGCTTAAAGGTGAAGACTAAGACACAATGGTCTATCCGATGTTTCGATATCCTTGTCTTGGAACATCTACGACCACAAACCATTTTAGACTTATGCTACAGACGGTCAAACGTTTCTCCATGATCGAGATACTCATCTCGATACCCGTTTGACCTTGCATAAAGTCTCAGGACTTTACCCAAGTTGATATCTAATGTTAACTACATTACAATATAACTTAGATAAATTATTACCAAACAGCTTACTGTTATTTCGAACAAGATGTTTGTGCTATTCACACAGGAATAAATAGCCTCGAGGGCATAATATTCCTACACTTTCCATTCTAGGGGGTCCACACGAATACACACAGATAGTTCCTAGCATGATAGTTATAGCAGTTTATACCTAGAGTTCGTTGTCAAGTCTAGGCTGTTGTGAGGGTGTACCAGACGCTATCATTTCCCTTCTGGTTCTCTTGTTCAACAATTTACAAGCTAAGAAAGTAATGGCCTAAAACGTGCCCGTAACTACGCAAGTGAAAAACTTATCAAAAGTGGCGAGAAGTATGTCCGTCGGGAGCGTCTCGTCACGGGAAGCGTGTCAATTATGGTTTGCTGTAATAAATTAAGGGGACGGTGTCAGTTCGTGTTTTTAGAAGTCTTATTATGGTATGTTTCTAAGTTAAGCGTGGATATCCTAATAGTCCCAAAACACGTGTTCATACGATCAAACCTGTTCTACGGTTCTCTACGACGATTCTATCCTATGTGCACAGTCAACATTGTCTAATCGTCGGTCTAGATTTTTACAACAGTTTAATGGTACGTAAAAGTAAATTTAACGTTTAGTTGTCGATTTTTAGTTAGGTTTCAATGACGTACTATGTGGGTTACTACGAGCGAGGGGAACCAACCTAGTACGACGAACACGCACGGATCTGACGTCGGATCTGAAACGGCGATGGGTCTCGTCATCTCCGGTTCCTCGACTACGGATAGCGCAATAAAGAAATTCGTCTCGGGATCGTTTCGGCTGTAGGTAGAGCAGCGAAACAACGTCTTCGGGGAAGGGCAGCGGCTACGTCGTCTTGCGGCAGCGAAACAGCAAACAACGGCAGTGAACAGCGGCAGCGGCAGTGAATAGTAGGGCGACGGACTACCGGGGTCAACGACGCAGCCGTGGGGATGGCGTGTGACGAGGAGAGGGTGTGCAGCAACGAAGAGGGGGAGGAGGCAGTCGAGAGGAGGGCTGAAAGGCTGGCGGCCTGTGCGTGGGCTTGGCCTGAGATGGAGGTGAAGGTGTCGGCTTGGGAAGAGGGGGGCTGTCTCTTGGCCGTGGGGTCTTACAGGTAGACGGAGAAGGGCACCGGCGGTTGCTGGGGTTGCGCGCATGGAGGTGCTGGCCATGGGCTACTGTTGCGTGGAGGTGGAGCAAGGGAGGGCTGCCGACCTGGGCTCGGCCATGGGTGATGAGAGGAGAGGGGGGAGAGAAGAACGGCACCAGGCCGAAAGGGGGGTCGGACGGCTGATGTCGGATGTAGGGGAGGCCAGAGAAGAAGGAGGCCGTCGACAGGGTGCGTGAGTTCGGGTGTAAGGGGCTGGCTTCAAAAGAAACCCTAGGTGCTAGGGTTTATTATAGGGTGGCTGGCTTTGTGCGGCTATGAAGGACACTAGGGTCTAGGGTTTAATATAATATAAGAGAGTGTGTGTATGGCTTTTGAAAAGTAAGGGGGCCTAGGCATCCTGCGTGCCGCTGAGGGCTAGAGGCCCTAGGGTTTGTTTCGAAAATTGTAGGGCTAGACTTAGGGTTTAGGGATTAATAGGAAAGTTTTAAAACTAGGTTAAATGGAAGGGGAGAAGAATTAATTAGTAATTAGAAGATGGATTTGGTGTTAATGAGAGATGAGCAAAAGTCTTCTCTCTAGTTTAGGAAATTAATTTGAATTTTAAATTTTAAATTTGAAATGATAATATTTTAGTTAAATTAAATTATATGCAATTAACGTGTAGGGATACTTATTTACACAAATTCAAAAGATACATACGCTAAGCTACAAAAATACTGCTACGTATTAAATATAACAGGTACGAAAAAAGTGCACGACAAGATGGGTAATCGGCTAAAATGTACAATAAAACACTGGCCGTTACTGTAGGAATATGATGCCCTCAAGGCCATTTATTCCTGTGTGAATAGCACAAACATCTTGTTCGAAATAACAGTAAGCTGTTTGGTAATGATTTATCTAAGTTATATTGTATTGTAGTTAACATTAGATATCAACTTAGGTAAAGTCCTGAGACTTTATGCAAGATCAAACGGGTATCGAGATAAGTATCTCGATCATGGAGAAACGTTTGACCGTCTGTAGCATAAGTCTGAAATGGTTCGTGGTCGTAGATGTTTCGAAGACAAGGATATCAAAACATCGGATAGACCATTGTGTCTTAGTCTTCACCGTTTAGCGGTGGCGATGATCTCATGATCGTTTGACTTGGCGAAGTCGAAGACGAGACACAGGTGCTCATTAGAATGAGTTCACTGAACGATCCACTAGAGTTATCATATGGTTATATTGACCAATCTGTCAGTGATAACTCTGAGTGATGATAGGATAGTTGGTCTTTTGACTTGATGTCATTTTGACGGACCTGTGCGTGAACGGTGCCACTTAGATCAATTGACCTAGCTTCGAGGCAAGGCCTGTCGAAAGGACTTTTGATTGGGTGTCACTTGAAACGTACGAGGCGAGTAATGACCAAGAGAGGATTCGTCTCTCCCGGTCAATGGGAGTTAGTGTCGTAGAGTTAGTTCGGTCTTTAGTAAAAACTCTGCGCAGAGTATGTTGGAAGAAGTCCAATATTAGTTGACTAAAGATCGATAGAAACTAACCGGAGTCAAGTTATTGGGGTTGACAGTTTGACCGTACCCCAGACTTGATCCGAACGACATATTTAAGACGAAGAGACTATAACTGCGGAATTCATCACGGAAACAGTCAGGTGGTCCCGACAATACTCATGTCAATGAGTCAACCACATAATGATGATTCCTGAAGCAGGGACGGCAACCACTGCTCGTGGTCACTGCCATATAGGGCTTCGAGCCCAACCTGTTGTAAGGGTCAGGCTGTAGGGTCTCACACAGAGTGCAACGCTTCGTCTAGTAATAGGTAGAAAATAGTTAGGGAGAATATTTGCATTCGATGCAAAAGAAGAGATAATTGCATTTGATGCAATATGGTAATTTAAGCTTAGATAGGGACTATTTTGCATTTGATGCAAAAGCGATTAAATGCGTATTAAATTGTTTAATACAATATTTAATAAAATAAACGCAAGGAAAAGTTCACGGGTAAGACGGGAATGTCCCGGTCTAAACCCAGGTTCGAACGGCGTCCAAATCGGACGCCAAATGCTCAAGTTAGAGCCAAAACAGCCCAAAGCATCAGACCAAGTCAGGCCCAGGCAGAACAGGCTGCCTGGGCTAGCCAGGCACAAGCCTGGGCTTAGCCCAGGCTCGGCCTGGGCGAGCCCAGGCCGCCTGGGCGAGCCCAGGCGCGGGCCTGGGCGAGCCCAGGCGCGGCCTGGGCTCTGCCCAGGCTGTGTAGCGCGCGCGATTTGATGCAGCGGGGCCCACGGGTGGGCCCCAAGCCTAGGGTTTCGAACCCTAGTCACAGATTTGCATGACGGCTGATTACTTTGGCGAAAATCTGATTTTTGTCAATCTTTGGACACTCAATTGGAGGGTCAAACGGACTCCGATTGACGAACGGTTTTTTCCTATGCGTTCACCGTTGAACGCTTGTCGTATTGATAGGTTGTATCAATCTTGAAGCTCAACGGTGAGTGAGTTAAAATTCACGGAAGTTTGCACTTTGTGAAGTGCAAACTAACTTGATTTAATTAACTCATAATTTTAGTCCCACATCGGATTTTGAGAAAAGGGGAGAGTCCGCCGCCTATATAAATAGGGGTCTCCCCCCTTCCTCAAAACTCGTCCCAAGCTCTAGATCTGAGCGGCTCTCGTAAATGTTGGGGCACGCTCGGATCTAAGCTTAAATTAAATATTTCTCTTCTCCCTAAATTTCTGCCTTACTCCTGCGGGCTCTAGCAAAGCCACAAAGGAGTTCGGATTCCGGATCCGAAATCTTGGCGGAGGTTTCACTCGCGTGAAACTTTCTTCGGCGGTTGGTTGGCTCGGCGGCACGGGGATTGATCGCCTCGGGATGCGGAGCGGTTCGAGGAGCGGTTCGGGGAGCGGTTCAAAGGAGCGGCTCGGCGTGGGACGGGAGCAGCTCGGAAGACGGCGCGGAACATCTCGCCTGCTCCAGGGCTGAGATTCCGGGTATGTGGTTAAAGTAGTTTATTAGCATTAGTTTAGTTTAATCGCAGTAGGCTAGATCCTTCTTGGGATGGTCAGATCCATCCCAAGTCGGCATAGATCTTGGCATAGGGTCTTGGACCTTAGGGCTAAGTTAAAAAATAGTTTTTAACTGCATGTTAATTAGTTAACATAAGTTTTTTTCTTCCGCTGCAAATATTTTTGTGTCTATGTTCCGTCCGACTTAGGACGGGACTAGAATTTTTGTGCCCTAAGGGACCGCCAATTCCCCTACAGTGGTATCGGAGCATAGGTTTGCGTAGCAATCTAGGTACTGCGATTTGATTAAACGTGTTAATGCTTTTAAATACTTTCAAAAGTTTTTAAAGTTATGAGATAATATTTTAAAAATGTTTTAGATGTTCAAAAATTCTTTTTGATAAATTTTGAACATGGAAATTTTTTAAAATGACATTTTAAATTTATGTGATAATTTTTAAAACCAATTTTAAATCTTTTAAAATTTATGCGATAAGTTTAAATTGCCTAAAATTTTTATTTGATAAATTTTTAAGCTTGAAAGTTTTTTAAAATGATGTTTTAATTTTATGAGATAATTTTAAAACTTATTTTAAAGATTAAAATTTTTATGAGATAAATTTTTTAAAATAGCATGCAAAGTTAGTGATTTTAAAAATTAATTTTTTTTATGAGATAAAAATAAAATATTTTTAAAATCATATTTTAAATTTAAATGTTAAATTTATGTATGCAGTCCAAAAATTGTTTATGCGATAAACTTAGTTTATTTAAATTGTTAAATAGATATACACTTTCATTTTATGTTGATAAAATTAGTGTAGCTTTATTTTAATGGCTTGTTAATCTTGTCCCTTATTTGATAACACAAGACAACCCTTTAGGTTAGCCATTAAAATGATTAAAATTTATTACTTAAATTTTAATGACATGCTATGTTTTAATAAATCATTAACAACAATATTAAGACCTAATTCCTGATTAGGGTAGTCCTTTAAATGATTTTAAATTCTAATTGTTATAATTAATTTTCATTAAAGGACTTCGCTTCTAGCGTTGTTAATAAAATTTATTAAAATCCTAATAACGATTAGGGTAGCACGTGAACCTTATAGTTGATAAGGACTTAATAAAAGTTATTAAACAAATCCTAAAAATTTTGAATTTAAGGATTCAACTAGTTGATAGGATTAATTAGTTGTTAATAAAAGCTGTTTAGTCTATGGCATACATACAAAAATGACAAGATTCATTCAATGGACCATGATCCAGTCAATGTGCTTGGCTAAGAGTTCTGGGTCAACCCTTGCTAGTCCAAGGGGTAGTGATCCTGGCTTAGTCAATTCCCTGGCTGAGTTCCGCTGGACCGCAATGTCGCGAATCATGATTGTATGACACCCTGGACTATATCTAAGTCAAATACGTTAATGATCTTTTTCAAGATTAGCCGTAGCCCTCCTTGTTTTAGGGGTTAGTAACTATAGGACCCGCGTTATAGTTGTTGAGATACACTCAAGCTGTAACCTGGCAATCTTATAGGAACCAACTTCTTAAATACATAAGATGGCATCTTGACTGACCCTAACCGTCGTCTCGTACCCCGAGCGCCGGCGTAAGTTAAGTCAACGATGTAGTCTGCCAAGATGTAGTCTAAGACCTGACCCAAACCGACGTGTCGTGCATACACCGAGCTGAGGGGCAAGTCAGGCTAGACATGAAAACAAGGGTCCGACTAGACTAGACATTGTGATTTGGATGAGCACACTCATGATCACGAATGGCTAGGGGCAAAAACCGATTAAGAGAGTCATATCCGATATGATCGATGAAGAGTCATCTTCCGATCGCAGAGTCAATCAACTTGTTGAGCTACACTCAAGGTTGTTTAGACTCAAGGTGATTGGAACTCTTACCCATTAATTTTTAATTCGATTAAATCGTTCGTTATTAAGCTTTAAAACGATCGTAAAATTGGTGGGAGGATATAGATAGATAAAAGCCAATCTACCTATATTTAATATTGAACATATGCTAAAACTAGGGCAAGACTATGTTTACCGAAAGAATCAATTAAAATATAATATTGGAATTAGTTAATTGGTCAAAAGTTGATTAATTGAATATCAAGTTAAATTCTAATTGATAGAATAAAAACTATATTCTCGTTGACATTAAATGACCTTCTAAAGAACAGACTTAAGAAATATGATTTCATTAAGTTCTGGGTCCAACAAATAAATTAAAGCTACATGTCACTCGTCTCTATATGAGGCAGCTTGAACATATAGGACATTCAAAGTATGTTTCTCCCTACAACTTGTCGAGCTACCCTCAAGGTTGTATGGACAAACAATTTTGATCCGCAAAGTTCGAAAATTCGATCAAACCGTTTTGAGTCGAATACGAGTACATGAGCGATGCAAGACTATGTATCCCAACCGGATCTTGAGACAAGCAACTTCTTGAGCTACACTCAAGATTGCAAAGCTCAAGCGTTTGGATATATAAGTTGCTTGCATAGCTATTTATTTATGTTGATATCTAAATTTGATTTAGAAAAAGAAGAAGGCACTCTGGAAAGTCAATCGAGTTAAATAGTTTAATTTATCATTAGTAAAGGCATAAGTAGGAGGAAATGAAAATGTGACATATTTTGATGTCGCGATTTCAGAATAAATTGTTATACAAAAGACGTTTAACACATTTTGACGAATGTCGTCACATTGCTTTTGAAGCAATGTTTTGTGTTAAGTAATTTGTAAATAACTATATATATATTAAATGTTAATATTTAAATACACAAGATAGTAGCAAACTTATATGGTAAAATTAGACTAGGCCGTATCAAGAGATTAAGCTTCACAAGTCACATAAAGAGGGGTCTGACCTCTCGTATTATGAAGTCTACGGACACTTGTGAGTCTTAGCCTCTTAGATACAATGGCCGAAACCCATCTGTGAGACAGTGGGAGAATGAGTTGTCGAACTCAGTCTAGTACATATTGATGTACCCGAGTCTAGATTAACCAAAATAAGTTATTCGTATATTTTATTAAGACACGTGTTCTTGATGAAACACAAGTCTGATAAAATAAAGAACGAAATGACTAAAGTATTTAAACTGATTCGATTAGATCGAATGGTCAAATACTTAGCTAAATAAAATCTTGTGTAATTAAAAGAAAATGTGATTTTCTCTCAGATCAAGTCTGTTAACACATCAGAGTGTTAAAAGGTATGAATCACACTTAGTTAGACTTGGTGCGATCCATAAATAAGTGACTCTGAGTTAACTCCTCCCTCTGGGTTAAGTCCCAGATAGTAATGCCTAGGTTTTGATAATGTTCTATAAGGACATTATCAATAATATATTCAATAAATCAATCGTAAGGAAGTTGTGTTATTACTCGAATCTCGTGAGACGAAATGTCGAGTTAAGACATCATAACTGATGATGACTTAGTCAACTTCTAGGATGAAATTCAGAGTAGTAACTCCGATTTAAAACTTGATGCAATCAGAATAGGTCCGTGTGCGTAAATAAATTTGAGAATTTAGTTTACGTACCCAAGGAAAATGTTTCCTCACTTACTGCAAGTAAATCTTTAAGAAAAGAAAATAGTGAAGTACAATAATGTTGGACGGGAACGGTTTTCATCCTAATTTCTTTAAAACGGATTATGATGAAACCGGTTTCGCCAACAGATGTGTACAGATCTACTCGGACCAAAGCCGATGTAAAATGCTTAAGTTGACCATGAAAATTGGAGCATTCACTTATAAGTTCGTTTTTCTAAATATGATTTAGACGGACCAACTTATATGAATTGGCCAGAGAATTTTCAAGGTCAGTGGGAGCGTGTAAATTACATGCGAGACATCAAAGAGATGGAACATATATTTTGATTAAGTAATCAAAGAGTTTGATTATTTATCAGAAATAGATATGAACCATTTGCAATGACCAATAACTAATTTAAAATTATTATCGTAAGGTACGATGAACTGGATAAGATCCAGGGAAATAAAGTATTATAGATTCCGATAGACCAAATGAATCATTTGAATGAGATTCAAAAGGTTGGTTTAACATAAACATAGAAACCCCTTAAGTCTATAGTGTAGACGGTTTTAGCAGATCCACTCACGAAGGCTCTACCACATGAAGTCGGGAAAACTTATGTGTAAAAACGATATTAGATATCGTGATAAATGGGCCTGAGTGCAAGTGGGAGATGTAGGAATATGATGCCCTCAAGGCCATTTATTCCTGTGTGAATAGCACAAACATCTTGTTCGAAATAACAGTAAGCTGTTTGGTAATGATTTATCTAAGTTATATTGTATTGTAGTTAACATTAGATATCAACTTAGGTAAAGTCCTGAGACTTTATGCAAGATCAAACGGGTATCGAGATAAGTATCTCGATCATGGAGAAACGTTTGACCGTCTGTAGCATAAGTCTGAAATGGTTCGTGGTCGTAGATGTTTCGAAGATAAGGATATCAAAACATCGGATAGACCATTGTGTCTTAGTCTTCACCGTTTAGCGGTGGCGATGATCTCATGATCGTTTGACTTGGCGAAGTCGAAGACGAGACATAGGTGCTCATTAGAATGAGTTCACTGAACGATCCACTAGAGTTATCATATGGTTATATTGACCAATCTGTCAGTGATAACTCTGAGTGATGATAGGATAGTTGGTCTTTTGACTTGAGGTCATTTTGACGGACCTATGCGTGAACGGTGCCACTTAGATCAATTGACCTAGCTTCGAGGCAAGGCCTGTCGAAAGGACTTTTGATTGGGTGTCACTTGAAACGTACGAGGCGAGTAATGACCAAGAGAGGATTCGTCTCTCCCGGTCAATGGGAGTTAGTGTCGTAGAGTTAGTTCGGTCTTTAGTAAAAACTCTGCGCAGAGTATGTTGGAAGAAGTCCAATATTAGTTGACTAAAGATCGATAGAAACTAACCGGAGTCAAGTTATTGGGGTTGACAGTTTGACCGTACCCCAGACTTGATCCGAACGACATATTTAAGACGAAGAGACTATAACTGCGGAATTCATCACGGAAACAGTCAGGTGGTCCCGACAATACTCATGTCAATGAGTCAACCACATAATGATGATTCCTGAAGCAGGGACGGCAACCACTGCTCGTGGTCACTGCCGTATAGGGCTTCGAGCCCAACCTGTTGTAAGGGTCAGGCTGTAGGGTCTCACACAGAGTGCAACGCTTCGTCTAGTAATAGGTAGAAAATAGTTAGGGAGAATATTTGCATTCGATGCAAAAGAAGAGATAATTGCATTTGATGCAATATGGTAATTTAAGCTTAGATAGGGACTATTTTGCATTTGATGCAAAAGCGATTAAATACGTATTAAATTGTTTAATACAATATTTAATAAAATAAACGCAAGGAAAAGTTCACGGGTAAGACGGGAATGTCCCGGTCTAAACCCAGGTTCGAACGGCGTCCAAATCGGACGCCAAATGCTCAAGTTAGAGCCAAAACAGCCCAAAGCATCAGACCAAGTCAGGCCCAGGCAGAACAGGCTGCCTGGGCTAGCCAGGCACAAGCCTGGGCTTAGCCCAGGCTCGGCCTGGGCAAGCCCAGGCCCGCCTGGGCTAAGCCCAGGCGCGCCTGGGCTCTGCCCAGGCGCGGGCCTGGGCGAGCCCAGGCCGCCTGGGCGAGCCCAGGCGCGGCCTGGGCTCTGCCCAGGCTGTGTAGCGCGCGCGATTTGATGCAGCGGGGCCCACGGGTGGGCCCCAAGCCTAGGGTTTCGAACCCTAGTCACAGATTTGCATGACGGCTGATTACTTTGGCGAAAATCTGATTTTTGTCAATCTTTGGACACTCAATTGGAGGGTCAAACGGACTCCGATTGACGAACGGTTTTTTCCTATGCGTTCACCGTTGAACGCTTATCGTATTGATAGGTTGTATCAATCTTGAAGCTCAACGGTGAGTGAGTTAAAATTCACGGAAGTTTGCACTTTGTGAAGTGCAAACTAACTTGATTTAATTAACTCATAATTTTAGTCCCACATCGGATTTTGAGAAAAGGGGAGAGTCCGCCGCCTATATAAATAGGGGTCTCCCCCCTTCCTCAAAACTCGTCCCAAGCTCTAGATCTGAGCGGCTCTCGTAAATGTTGGAGCACGCTCGGATCTAAGCTTAAATTAAATATTTCTCTTCTCCCTAAATTTCTGCCTTACTCCTGCGGGCTCTAGCAAAGCCACAAAGAAGTTCGGATTCTGGATCCGAAATCTTGGCGGAGGTTTCACTCGCGTGAAACTTTCTTCGGCGGTTGGTTGGCTCGGCGGCACGGGGATTGATCGCCTCGGGATGCGGAGCGGTTCGAGGAGCGGTTCGGGGAGCGGTTCAAAGGAGCGGCTCGGCGTGGGACGGGAGCAGCTCGGAAGACGGCGCGGAACATCTCGCCTGCTCCAGGGCTGAGATTCCGGGTATGTGGTTAAAGTAGTTTATTAGCATTAGTTTAGTTTAATCGCAGTAGGCTAGATCCTTCTTGGGATGGTCAGATCCATCCCAAGTCGGCATAGATCTTGGCATAGGGTCTTGGACCTTAGGGCTAAGTTAAAAAATAGTTTTTAACTGCATGTTAATTAGTTAACATAAGTTTTTTTCTTCCGCTGCAAATATTTTTGTGTCTATGTTCCGTCCGACTTAGGACGGGACTAGAATTTTTGTGCCCTAAGGGACTGCCAATTCCCCTACAGTTACATCCTACCCACCTTAAGAAAATTCCACCCTCAGAATTTCTAACAGATACTGCTCAGGAAACAAAAGAGGGTATTGCTCTCTCATCTCATCTTCTCTCTCCCAGGTGGACTCTCATGGCGATCTGTGACGCCACATCACTCGCACCAGTCATACCCAACACACACAGTCCACACAAACCCATACCCCACTCACCATACCCAACACACATAATCCACACACACACACGGGCCAACCACCCGAACACAGAGACCACACACAAAGCTTTTTTCCCCTTTTAAACAAAGTACATCATTCCGCCATAATATCGAGAAATAACAAAAATATACTTATTTTTAGTATCGGTGTCATTACAGTGTATATCAGTATCAGTGAACAAAAATCAAAACTTCGATTTGATATTCTTTCAGCCATTTTGCCAAATTAAGATAGCTGTCTTTGACATAAGCACTACATACCTATTAGATTAGAGTTATTTTAAGCTGTATTTAAGACAAGCAATACATCAACAACATACCGATTTGAAGGAAAAAAAACCAATCAGAAGCCGACCGACTACGAGAGACAGACGATCAAGTGAATACCGAGCAAAGGGGAAGTCGAACAAGTAACGATCGTATGTTGGGGAAACCGAATGAGCAATAATCGCACGAAGGGGAAGCCGATCAACCGCAGTTGAGGACGCGAGCAGAAGAAAGACGAAGTGGTGAGTAGTGAGAAACCGTATGAATGATAGAGTAATTTAGGGAGTTATATGGGGTATTACTAACGGTACCGACGATCATATTTGGATATATTGATGGTACCGTCAGTGAAAATGGGTTTCTCCTCGATTTTGACGCCGTTCTTACAAAAAATCTCGGGTTTTTCATTGACGATCCGTCAGATACGTAAAATGTCACTGACGATCCTTCAGTGAAAGGAAGCTAGTCACCTCAATAGGGGGACATAATATGGCGGATTCACTGACATCCATTTTCCCGTCATTGATGGTTACGCACCTAGTGGATAAATGGCGCGAACGACGTTCTTTGCTGATGGACCGTTAGTGATATTTTGCCAAAATATCCAAATTTTTGCTAAAGATGCCGTCAGTAAAATTTATTTTTACATTATCATAAAATTAGCAGAATATTTAAACTTTCACTGATGGTTTATTGCGTCAGAACAGACAAGATATCCCTGATGGAATTTTTTTCCCGTCAGTGAATCTGTCGTATTGCCAAAAATCATTGACGGACTGTCAGTGGTTGCTTGAATTTTCTGAGGGTTTCATCGATGATAGTTTGATTTTTCTGATGGACACCTTTGCCGGCAGTGATTATTCACTATCGCTGATGGGTTTCTTATGTCGTCAGTAAAACCACGTACAACTAGCCCTTTAATGACATTAAATATGGTCGTTAGAAATAGTCACGTAAAAAAACCAGTTTTCTTGTAGTGCCTACACATTTGCTGAGAGACGATCTATACCAGGTGACTTCTTTCAATTTTTATTTTGGTATTGTATTTGTGAATAGCTTCACTTAGAATCTACTTTGTGCTTAATTTTTCGAACGGTATCTTGTACGGTGTAATCACTACCCAGAGCTGTGATCGGGTTGTTTTTCTCTTTTTGGTTATAAAAGAGTGTGAAATCCTCAAGGATTTAGGGTCGGAGCAGAGACGGAAAGCCAGGGCATGGAGCCTCTCCGTTGAAAAATTATTGATTGCTTTACTCTATGAGTTTTATGTGGCGCTTAGATTTTTTAATTTGAGTCTATGCCCTATTCACCCTCTCTAGGGTGTGATTTTCAAGACAAAAAACTCCTTGGCTTCAGTACTTAACATTCAGTATTTTGTAGTTTTAGAATATAAAGATGAAAATGAACAAGTCCAATCCTATAATAAATAACGAAGTGAAGTTTTGAAGGACGTATTCGAGGCTTAACCCCATTGTCATATGATACCCTTTAGTCTCATATATATGAGGCTTGACCCCATATGTCATATGATACCCATTATATGTGTGTGTATGTGTGGAAAAAAATAGATATGTGATGCACAAAAAACTCATTTTCCCTTATTTTATGAATTTTTTTATAGGATTGTTTTACAACACATGGATGATCATCAAACTAAAAATAAAGTGAATCCAATGCTATTTGACCCTCAATCTAACAATTGCAAATTCAATGGTTTCACAACAATAGAACTCTTTGCAATGGTGGATCGAAGGTCAATTACCCCTAGGGTTCTTCAATATTTAGGAGTTTGAGATTTTCGAATGTGTACAATCACTACTACAGATTTGGGCTTGGGTAACGCCACTTAGATAGCGCTTCTAAAATGCGCTATCTAAGTGAGCTCTTGTATAGCGCTTCTGCACTTATAGAAAATAAAAATAAATCAAAATTAAGGTCAAAATCACTTAGATAGCGCTTTTTGTTAAAGCGCTATCCAAGTAATACCTTAAAGAGCGCTTTATTTTAGCGCTATGGTACTAATCGTTACGTAAGCATTTTTATTAAAATATATACATATATATAATCCCTTAGATAGCGCTTAAACAAAAATATCCCAGCCTTAGGCGGAAAAATTTCCAGATTCCCGCTATTTTCCTCGGCCTATGATCTGCTAAATTTCTTGATTGCTCTAAATGAACCCTCTCGTTTCTAACCGAGCCCTAAATTTCCCAAGCCATAAATTTCCCAACCCTCGTCTCTTTCCCATCTGGCGCGACCTCCCCCCATCGGCGACCTCCCACATCTGCTTCGACCTCATCCATCACCAACGCAAACATCTTCGGCCCCATCCCAATCGCCATCTTTGACATCATCCTCCTTACAGGCCTAGTCCAGTTCGATCGATCTGGGCCGTTCTGCTTCATCAGCGGCGTCTCCGACCGCTGCTCGAAAGGGTAAAAGCTTCCCGTCGTCATGCGGGCCGATCGCAGAAAGAATAAGCCCCTCCCTCCCCCTCCTCATCCCCTGCCTCAGCCTCCTACCTCGTCCCTGCCCTCTGCATCCCACCCGTCGTCTCCTTCGCTGGCTACGGTGTCGATTCCACCATCGCCATCACCATCGCCATCGTCGGCTTCGGTGTCGACTCCGCAATCGCCATCGTCGGCTTCGGTGTCGACTCCGCAATCGCCATCGCCGGCTTCTGTGTCGGCGAGAAATTCTATCTGCAATGCATGCGACATTTCTATCTGCGATGACAATTAGCCGACGAGAAATTCTCATCGATTAAACGCCACCGTTAAGAAAAAGAGGGCAAATCAATCTCAGGCACAAATTAGGCTTCCTAAACAAGTACACGCCAACCTTCGACCAAATACTGACTCAGTGTAAGTGCATTTCTATGGTATAATCAAATTGCTAAGAATATTCCAAATTTGAATCCGGGGTTGTCTCTGTTATCAATCGAACGTTAGAAAACGATCAGGTTTTAATTTCAAAATCCGCTTCAGATCCCCCCCCCCCCCCCCCCCCCCCCCCCCCCCCCCCCCCCCCCCCCGCTATTTTTAAAATTCTACTGTTTACTTTACTGTTGATGGGAGAATTTGTATTGCTGATCTTTGTTTACTCAAAATCCACTTCAGATTTAATTGAATATTGGCTTTGGTTTCTGCTTGGGCAAGCCCTGACTTGCTGTTTCTGCTTGGGCAAGCCCTGACTTGCTTCTACGAAGAGCCGACTCGCGCAATTTGGAAAGGAGCTGCCTCTGGATTAGTCATTGCCTCATTCACTGTGAGTTCATCTTTTTTCCCAATGGGTTTTCGCTGGTTGTTAGGTTAGAATGGAATGTTTGTTGAAGCGAAGAACTACATAGATGATACGGGGAGAGAAAAATACATAGTGCTTTAAAGAGAACGTATTGATAGTTGGATATTTTCTGATTGTTCAAAAGGGTTGGCCTACTAAAATTGTTGTAATTTTATATATTTAATTGGATGTTGTTTTCATAGTGTCCAAAGCAGACTGATGTCATTCAATACCATTTGTGTATGAAGGTTGCTGAGTGATGTGGGTCAATCTAAACCCGTGAAGGTAAGTTTGCTGACTTCTGATCCATCGATGTAACATTAATATTTATAAGGGTAAATTATAAGAAACCATCGTCATGTTTACTCGATTCTCAGTTAACCCCTTAAACTAAAAAAGTGAACAAATAACCTCATGATCTATGCTTAAATCCTTTTTGCAGTGGACAAAAGTGATTGCCGTTAACATGATCATACATGTCTGTCAATAGGAAAAACGACTATTTGTCTATGCAGAGGCTGCTCATGCTGACGACAATCACTTTTGTCAACCGCTGTTACGACTAATATCATCGAGCCCGAAACACAACGGTCCACGTCCCGACCTCATAGGAGAAGCCCATTAGGGAAGACGGGCCCGCCCGAAAGAGGCCCACGGACGGAGCGGAAGGCCCAGCCACCTCGTCCCCGGGTACGCCCGACTGTCCCCCATTCGGCCGGATTAACCGCTCCTCTGAATCCGCGATCCCATGATGGCCATTAACGGACCCGTTAATGGGTCACCTCACCACGACGCGAGAATGGGAGGAGGCGGAGGCGGATCAGGGGGACGTGAGAGGAGGCAGGACGTGGGGCAATCAGGAAGAACCCTATAAGGGGAAGGCCAGGACGACGAGAAGAGGGGATCGAAACTCAGGTAACCTACACAGAGGTACTCCATCAACGACCTAGGCTTTTGCCACTCCATCTCCTCCCTCCCCCAATACTCGCGCCACCTGGGTTGACGTTCCGGCTTCTTCACAAGCCGGATCTCCCCCGTCGAGTATCCTTTCAGATCCTGATCTGACTTAGGCATCGGAGGGGCTTTGGCCGGAACCTAGGTCCGGCCTCCCTGACGCGTTTCTTCATCTGTCCAGGAAGAAGACATCCGAGACGCCGAGGCTACCCCTCAGCGCCGGTCGGCCATCACCGACTCAATCGACAGGAAAACGACTAATCAAGCACTGACCCAATCGCAAGGCGCCGAGGCTACCCCTCGACGCGGATACGACCGAGGCCGAGCCCGACCCGACCGAGGCCGAGCGCGACTCACCGAGCCGAGGCTTCCCCTTAGCTCTCCCACGCCGAGTACAAGCGGGCTCGGCGGACCCAAGGGACCCCCAAACCGGCCCCTTGACCACGCTGACCACACATCTGGCGGTCAACGAGCTGTGGTGAGAAAAAACCCGTAAACATCTGGCGCCGTCTGTGGGAACGTACTAACACCCACGTCACACCACCAAAATGGAACCCGTCGGCAACGGCCTGGGGCGCATGCCGCCCATCCCGGAGGAGGGCGCATACCACTCCCCTGTCGAGAATCTGAACAGTCACGCTGCCGGGGAAGCCAACGACGCCCTGCTGGCCACGCAGGGGCAACTCCGAGCCTATGCGCAGGAGACCAACACCAACATCCAAACTTTAGCCGCGACGATTCAACAGCTCGTCAGCAGCACTCCTACCACTGAAGGTGGGGAGAGGCGGGCTCACCGCCAGGAAGGGGAACGTCGACCCCTTCGCTCCGCCGTGGTCACCGACCAAGGAAAAAGAATACGGAATACGGAAAGGAAGATCACCGGGCACGGCTTTTCTCCGGCACGGTCCCCCACTCCAACCTCGTTCAGAGAGGGAAACGGGAGGGACTCGGAGCAGACGGGCGACGTCTCCAGGACGGCCTCGTCCGCCCGTCCAAGGTCAAACAAGCGCAGGCGGGACGATCGGCGATCAACAAGCGTCCGGTCTGAACGGAATGGAGGCAGCCGACAAACCCACCTGGTGATAGCCGGAAAGAATGTTCGCGCCGGTTGAGTCCGACAGCCAAGCCGGTGAAGGCCCGGGAGGAGGTCAGGCTCCCACCAGCCCCCCCCCCCCCCCGTTGCAACCGAACGGCAAGGAGGCGGGCGAGGGGGAGCGGCCCGGGTGCATCAGCGGAGAACGATGCCCCCCTGACCCGGAGGATAACTGAGGCATGAATACCCTCAAACTTCAAGGTACCGACGCTGGAGAAGTACAACGGCGTCAGCGACCCCGCGGATCATGTGATGGACTACGAGGCGGTCATGGCATTCCAAGGAGCCGATGACACCCTGCTCTGCAGGGGCTTCTACTCCACCCTACGAGGAGCCGCCCGGACCTGGTACCTCAGCCTGCCCGGTCGGTCGATAGACAACTTCGACGAGCTCACCCAGCTGTTCTGTAAGCAATTTATGGCCGGGTGGCAGGTAAAGCCTGACTCGGAACACTTATTCAATGTGGTGCAGGGACCGGCCGAATCTCTGAGGCACTTCATGTGTCGCTTCAATGTGGAGTGATTGAGCGTAAATAGCTGTCCCGAATTGGTTGTGAAGGCGGCCTTGAAGAAAGGCCTTCGACACAGGGGCTTGAAGAAGTCACTACACAGCGACCCGCCGAGGGAGCTCGCTGGAATTATGGCCCGAGCGGAACGCTTCATGCTGACAGAAGAGGCATTGGCCGAGGATGAGGGAAAGACCAGACGCGAGACCAAGCGCGGTGAGAAGGAGCGCCGCAGCACGGAGGAGCATCGATCGGAGAAGAGGGCTAGAGGAAGACCACGGAGGGAAGAGCCCCGACACTCCTCGGTAACCCACGCCCCGGACGTGATCCTAGCGCAAGCCCAGAAGGAGGGACACGCAGGCCGACCTCCCCGAAGAATGAGGAAAGGGGGGAGGGATGAAGAGAAATATTGCAAGTACCACAAGGATAACGGCCACGACACCGACGACTGTTGGCACTTGAAGAAAGACATCGAGAAGCTGGTGAGTCAGGGGCACCTAAAGAACTCCACCAACGACCCCGCCTCAGGGGAAGGAACGTCCAAACAGCAAGACAGGGGAAAAGAGTTGAACGCGGTCCAGACGGTCACGCGTATCATCGAGTGAGGAGATAGAGTAAACAGCCACCGCTCCACCAGGGGAGGGCTACCCTCCCAGAACCTCCCCTGTGTCTTGTTGCCTTTTTTCCTTTTTTCCATTACTCCAAATGTATTGTCTCACAGAAATGAAGGCATGCAATGTCAATGCAAATTCTATCACCAGCTTTCTTAAACAGACGATTCTGGGCACGAAGGAGGGTTCGCTCAAGGCAAACCGCGGTCCAACTAATATGGACCATATCCGATTCACAGCTGCCCACTCCTTCGTTGGCCGTAAGCCGAGGGGCGACTCCCCTCGCCACCGAAAGACTCTCCTTCGTCGGCCGTAAGCCGAGGGGCAACTCCCCTCGCCACCAAACGACCCTCCTTCGTCGGCCGTAAGCCAAGGGGCAACTCCCCTCGCCACCGAAAGACTCTCCTTCGTCGGCCGTAAGCCGAGGGGCAACTCCCCTCGCCACCGAAAGACTCTCCTTCGTCGGCCGTAAGCCGAGGGGCAACTCCCCTCGCCACCGAAAGACTCTCCTTCGTCGGTCGTAAGCCGAGGGGCAACTCCCCTCGCCACCGAATGACTCTCCTAAGCCGAGGGGCAACTCCCCTCGCCACCGAAAGACTCTCCTTCGTTGGCCGTAAGCCGAGGGGCAACTCCCCTCACCACCGAATGACTCTCCTAAGCCGAGGGGCAACTCCCCTCGCCACCGAACGACTCTCCTTCGTCGAGGGGCAACTCCCCTCACCGCTGAACGAAGGAGACTTGTCTTCGCGGACCAAGCGAAGCATCCGCGCATGAGGTTGTGGGCAACCCCCTTGGTCGATGAACACGACGCCCGGTTGTGAGCCGAAGGGGACTTACCCCCGCAGACCGAGCAGAACACCCACTCCTAAAAGTTGGGGGCAATTCCTCCTGCCGACGAGCATGACCGCCGGTCGGAGGCCTCGGGATGACCTCCCTCGCGAGCCAAGTGACCTACCTACTCGCTTGATGAGGGCAATCACCCCGGCGAACAGACTCGCCCCGAGCCGGACAAGCTCAGGATAATGCCCCTAGCCGAGGACGACGACATCTGCTCGACCTAAGAACAACAAAGGCTATTTCAAAGGGGGAAACCCCCGAAAGAAGAGACCAGTGGTACGAGAAAAATCTAGAAGATATCATTTTCATTAATGGTATGGGTTACATATCGCTCGACAACATCCTCACAAGCACTGTTGTTGACAACAAAATTTGTCACCCAAGAAAGGAGACAGGATACAAAGGCTTTGCAAGGGTCTGGGGTGCAAGAGACAGCGTCGCCATGAGTCTAAAGCACCGTTGATGACAACAAAATTTGTCACTCAAGAAAGGGGACTGGACACGGAGGCTCTTCAGGGGTCCGGGGCACGGGAGATAGTGTCATCCGATGCCTCGCCTTGCTCCGAGCCATGGGGCTCGGCCTGCCCCGGAGGAGGGAGGATCGGCTCCCGAGCGAGCTCCGCGAACTGCCGAAACGACTCCCTGATGACCTCCACAATGCGAGGGGCAAGGAGGTCCTCGTAAGTCCCGAAGACTTCATTCAGGACCGACGCGATCTTCGGCCTAATGACCGTGTCGACGCCCTTCTCGGCTTCCTCTGCGAAGCAGAGCCTCCGACGCAGCTCGGCGAGCTGGCCCCAAAGCTCCTTCCTCTCCTGCCGGAACTTCTCCTCCGCTTCTCGGCTCAAGTCATGGACATCCTCGAGCTTTCACTTGAGATCATGCACTTGAGTCTCGAGTTCGTCGGCACGACGGCGCTGCTGCCGAACCTCCATGCGGGCACCCTGAAGGGCCACATCAGTTTCCCCGGCCCGGGCGCGTTCCCGACTAAGAGAATCCTCGAGGCTTCTCAACTGGGTCGCCTGGCGCTGTGTCTCAAGAGCCATCGCGGTGGCCTGCAGATAAAAGGGAGGTGGGTTATACTGAGGAAGACCAATAGACCAAACAACCATCCGAAGGGGGCAGGAATCCAAACCTGTCGAAGGTGACTGACCAGGGAATCCGACAGTACGTCCACGGGGGACAACTCCAGAAGGGAGCGGTCCCCCGGGGGCACGGCGTCTGCCGCCGGTCGGTCCACTAGGGCCAAATCGAGACCTGGAACCGAACCCCCGAGAGGATCGGCAAGGCCCGCTGAGGTGCTCGGGAGAACGCAGACAGCCCCCGAGACCGAGGGGATAGCCAAGGGAGTATCGGCGGCGTGGGCAGCGGCGGCGGTCGTCGCGACTGCCTTCCTGGGATCCGTCGGCGCAACGACAGGAGTCGGAGGAGAGGCGAGCCCGCCATTCTTCCGCGACTTCTTCCCGATGGGGGCATCGATCGCTGGGGGGGAGCGCTTGCGACTCCCGCCCGCAGACGGCCGAGGAGCCGATCCGGAACACTTCACAGGGAGAGGGTCGACCCCCGCGGCTTCCCCTCCAGGGGCATCTGACGCGACCCGTGGGGGGACCTGGCCTCAATCCTTCCCAAAGGAGGCTCAGACCGGCGCAACTCTTCATCAACAGAGCGGCGAGGCGCCCGTCCAGAAGAGTTCCCACGGCCCCGGCGAGATCCCAGGCGAATGAGCTCGTCGACGTCATGAGTGAACTCACGACCAGCCATGCCTGTGAGAGAAGGTGAAATCAGGGTGAGCCAGAGGATAAAAGGAGGGATGGGAGACAACTAACCGGGGGACCACAGAGTGCATTTTAGAAGAAGGTCGTCCAGGAAATGCCAGACCGACCTCTCCTCGAGAGAAAGTGACGATATGAGACGGGCCGCGGCTCGCTCGGCCTCGGATAAGGTTACCGTCCTGTCGGTGTGTTTCGAACTCTCCCAACCTGTCAAGATCACCGAGACCCGGGGGAAAATAACAAAAACAAAGCTAGAATCCCAGTTTCCGGACCCAGGTGGCAGACCAAGAAGGCACACCCGACCCGCGCGGCTCCGGAGGTGCAGCCAAGATCCGAGGCCGACCGTCTGGATCCGGTAAAAGTAAAAGAGGAGTGGAAGAGACGGCTCCAGACCGTGAGTGAGACAAAGCGTAATGAACCCGGTCAACACCACGACAGAGGATGGCGTCAGTTGACACAGGGCGACTTTCAAGGAGTCAGTGAATTGAATGATAAAGGGGTGGAGAGGGAACGTAGCCCCAGATGGAACATCTCGACGTAGACACCGACCTCGTTACTCCGCGGGAAGCAGATCCGCTCATCCCCAAAGGGAAGTCGAATGTCATAGGGATAACACAGGTACTTCTCCAATATTTCCCTGTTAACTAAGAACGGGGCCGTAGACGACGACCGAAGGATCGAGGGAGGGATGCCCAACCGCTCGGAAGACGAGGCCACATCGTTTCCAATGGGATCCGGAAAAAGATTTCTTTTTCCTTTGTCCGGGACCCCCAGGGACGGCGAAGAAACTTCGAACCCCGAGGGAGGGGCACGATCGGGACCAGGCGTCGGACCGCCAGGACGCGTATCACCTATTCTAAGCATGGCCATGGCCGGAGGTAAAGGGTGGAAGAGTTACCTTGATCAAAGCTAGAAAAAAGACAAAGGTTGGGAGGAAGAATCTGTTGGGACGGAGATCAAGAAGGAATGAGCGCGAAAGAGTTGAAGCCCGAGGGATTGGAACACATATATAGAGGGTAACTGTGGGATCTGAACCGTCAGGAGAAGGCACGCGACGACATCTAAACGGCGGCGATGCTTCGAAAACTGCACCAGCGGAAGTTCAAACGAAGCGGCAATAATGACATTCATTTAATGGCAGGGCCTCGACTGACGCATCCATCGGGTCACGAAAGAGTCACATCACCCGAACCGAACCGATGGAAGCCGAACGGTCCGGGCGATGGGGGCAATTGTTACGACTAATATCATCGAGCCCAAAACACAACGGCCCACGTCCCGACCTCATAGGAGAAGCCCACTAGGGAAGACGGGCCCACCCGAAAGAGGCCCACGGACGGAGCGAAAGGCCCAGACACCTCGTCCTCGGGTACACCCGACTGGCCCCCATTCGGCCGGATTAACCGCTCCTCTGAATCCGCGATCCCATGATGGCCATTAACGGACCCGTTAATGGACCACCTCACCACGACGCGAGAATGGGAGAAGGCGGAGGCGGATCATGGGGACGTGAGAGGAGGCAGGACGTGGGGAATCAGGAAGAACCCTATAAGGGGAAGGCCAGGACGACGAGGAGAGGGGATCGAAACTCAGGTAACCTATACAGAGGTACTCCATCAACGACCTAGGCTTTCGCCACTCCATCTCCTCCCTCCCCCAATACTCGCGCCACCTGGGTTGACGTTCCAGCTTCTTCACAAGCCAGATCTCCCCCGTCGAGTATCCTTTCAGATCCTGATCTGACTTAGGCATCGGAGGGGCTTTGGCCGAAACCTAGGTCCGGCCTCCCTGACGAGTTTCTTCATCTGTCCAGGAAGAAGACATCCGAGACGCCGAGGCTACCCCTCAGCGTCGGTCGGCCATCACCGACTCAGCCGCCAGGAAAACGACTGATCAAGCACCGACCCAATCGCAAGGCGACGAGGCTACCCCTCGACGCGGATACGACCG